>JAMPIV010013145.1:182500-367770 GCA_024509875.1 Oreohelix idahoensis
GAAGTTCCCTAGTCACATGGGGGTGTTCTGATCCCCAGATTCTCACATTATGTGTGTTCAGTTTCCCTGAAACATGAAAGGTTGCCTCATCACTAAAACAAACTCGGGTGAGGAACGTTTCATTTTCAGAAATTCATTCCAGCATGTTAACTGCAAACTCTTTTCGTCTTGGTTTATCATTTGGCTCGAGTGCCTGTAAGATTTGCACTTTGTAAGCGTACAATCGCAAGTTCTTGTGTAGGACTTTGTGCACTGTTGAACGTGGTAGCTCTAACTTTGATAACCACTGAGTACATAGAACAAATCTGATTAAGATATCTCATCAATTGCCTTTGTAATAAATTTGTTAAATTGTAAAGAGACTTTATGGACACCCTGTATTAGTTTATGGACACATACATGGACTTTTTTTTTTTTTTTACTAATGCATTGCATGAGAGAATATTTTAGTCTTGATACATACAGAGAAAGAAGGACTGTTCCAGTCTGCACTTATATTGGAAAGAAAGAGCGTAACAGTTTGAATGGAAGGAATTGAAAAGTAAATAAAAACGAAATGGATATTTTCCTCAGACGGGTGGAGAGAATGACAAAATACACAGCTGAAAACGAAACCACGTGAAACTAAATCAATATTTACCTCCTTGGTTAGAGAAACTTGATATGGCGTAAAATCAATTTCTCTAATGTAAAATTTTCTGTACTTAAACTTGAGCCGAGTAAAAATAAACAAGGACTTGCTATGATAGGAAGCAAAATTATATTATTCGGGAATTTGTGTGGGTGTAGGTGTGTGTGTGTGTGTGCGTGTAAGTGCAACGTCTTTCTCTAGAACGTGAGAACACTTTTTTTTTTCAGTTTAAAAAATGTGGGACGCGTGTGTGTGTGTGTGTGTGTGTGTGTGTGTGTGTGTGTGTGTGTAGTGACAGAGAAATATCATAGGAGTAAGGGTGAATTTTCGCGAGAGGCAAAAAGATGGTGAGGGTGAAAGAGTGACTGAAAGATATGCAGGACACCGAAAGCGCGAGAGAGTGTGAGAGTCGGCTGAGAGGAGGGAGTAACACACAGTAATGAACTTAGAAAGTGTATGGGTAAATATTAGCTATTTGTTTATATTATACATACAATTAACACACGCACACACACATATATATACATACATATATATATATATATATATATATATATATATATATATATATATATATATATATATATATATATATATATATATATATGGGAGCCGCGCTGGTGTAATGTTACCACATTGCGCTGGCGATCAGGTGTTCAAGGTTCAAGCCCGGGCGTGAGCATTTGAAGCAGTGTCATCGACCGGGATTTTGACTGAATAACCTGAACGGCTCTATATATATATATGTATATATATATATATATATATATATATATATATATATATATATATATATATATATATATATATATATATATATATATATACACGAGTATATCGCAATCTGGTAAAGCAGAAGTCGCTAGGACCATCTAAAATACAGCTACTTATAAGAAATTCTGCTTATCAGAAATTTTACTTATCAGAAGTTTGCTTAACGATGGACTTTTTGGGGTCAGAATAAAAAAGAAAGCATAAATTTACTTCAACTATTTATTGCAATATTTCCGTTGCTAAAATTTCAATTTTTCATATTTTCCACTTTTAAAAAACAAATTAACAAAAATCATAAAGTATTATCGTGTATTTTTAGTACCATGGTTGCAAGCACTAAAACATTAAAAAGTCGAAATGACCTAATTTACTTATTTCGGATCATGTAGGCCTACTGTGTTGTCAGAGTATGACATGAATAAGCCCCTCGTAGTTTACGGGGGTCTCTGGGTAGACACAGAAAGAATATGCCGACTGCTACCCCAAGCTTATCTTAAGAGGCAACTAATATGTGGTCTGGCAACCTCACCATGTAAAACAAACGGCAACACAAACCACAGTTGCAAGAACACATATTGGCTTTGATGCAGGATTCCTACAGGGGGAGAGAAGAGAAGAGGGCTGCTGCTGTGATGGCTTCACGTTCCATAAGAAGCAAACAAGGAAAACGTAGAAGAGAATAACACGAATATAGAAAGTCTGAATCACAAGAGACAGTAAACATTCAGTTCGACTTTTTTTTTTAAATCCTTAACCAGCGGCACTTGGGCTTTCAGCCCTTCGGCCCAATGACATGTCATTGCGAGGCTGGGGAACCTGAGGACTTTCCTTCCAACCCGGTCAGGAGCTTCGCTCCTTCCCATCCACAAAGGGTTTATCACAGGAGCCGTTCAGGTTATTCAGTCAAATTTCCGGTCGTAAACATTTCTTCAAACGCTGACGCCCGGGTTTGAACCATGAAAACCTGGTCACCAGTACAACGCCGTAGCCATTACACCAGCGCGGCTCCCAGTTCGACTTATAAAATGGGATCAAGAAAACGACGTGAAGAATTTTTAACCCAGTGCGAATTGGGAGATCACTCTGAGAACTCGACTTCTCTTCTGGCTTTGCGCTTTAAGATCTAGTATAAGTAGTCTCTAAAGTAGTCTAAATCTTAAACCCCCCCCCCCCCCCCCCCCCCCCCCCCCCCCCAATCTTTTTTTACTGCAGTATCTGTCACTGGACTACGTTCAACTTTTTTTGTTTTTAAATATTAACCTGACGGTTTCTACCCGGATTTTATTTAGTCATGGCAAGAACAACGGTGGGTAGGCAAATCGTTAGTAAGAGTTACCGCACGTAACCCAGTTATTTCCGAAGCCTGTGATCGTAGCCGCTCGTGATAATGTCGTTGTTTTTTGCTTCTACTTTGTTTGCTCTCGTGTAACCATGTCTATTTCGTTCATTAAGTTAGTGGTCTGTCACCGATTTGTGATAACGTTTCAGTGGTAACCTGTCTTCCGTGAGTCTGGTCGTTCACAAACATAGAGTCGCCCGACATAAATTATTAGATTGTGCTGCACATGCTGAAATTGTAAGATGTTTGTTATAATTCTTCTCGCGTTATTGTTTTGACGGGTATACTAGCCCTTACGCGTCATAGTGTGGAGGCTATAGCTTCAACCTAATGAATGCTTACGTGACTACGCCCATGTCCTTTGGTCTGTGCCCATTTACGCAATGAAAAGCGAAAGACCCCGCAATCCGCTCAATAATTTTTTTTAAGGCCTGGATCATTCATGCAATGACCTCGCGTGACTTATGTCACAATTACACCTTCTGTGATGAGCGGTCCTCGTAGACGTCGGGCGCTTTATACTTCTGCAACGGAACTTGACCTCGATTATTTTTTCGTGTTTCTCTGACAACTTTTCGCTGTAGAGTACCGAAATTCACAGAATATGTGCGAGCTACCACTATCTGCTTTTGACGTAGTTATAACAGAAAATAGTCATGGGAAATGGGATTTGTTTTCTCCTTCTTTCGATCCCCAGAGTTTTTACTATTTACCATTTTGTATTTGGGGTGAGTTCCAAAGATTTCTTGCAAACCCAGAGGGCTTCCCCAATTCAGAACGTTCAACTTTGGTTAAACATACCATATTTACTAATTGACGGGTGGTGCATGCCGCGAGTTGGATGGTCTTGTATCCGAGAGGGGATAGACAAAGTGAACAGTGGGTGAAAAGAGAGTGAATGGACTGGATTGGACAGTGTGATATCATGACATAGGAAAAGGTCAGCACCAGAACTTATAAGCAAATTCAGGAGCAAGAAGCTGTGGAGGATACAATCGCCTACGCTAGCCAGTATAAATTTGCAACAGCAGCAGTAGTAATAGTAGCAGAAACAGCTAGCTCACATTAATAAATGAGATTGTGAATAAAAGAGTAATTGTCTCTATGTTATCTTGTTCTAATTTTATTCCCCTGTTACAATTCAGACAGCACGAAAAAATGCAGTACTGATCCTCCGAATGTAAATAATAAGTATTCTGAGTTTCCAACCATTCTACACATAAAAAAAAAAAAAAAAAAAACTTCCAAGGTTCGGCAGTCGCAATTGATAGTTGGTCACTGACGTTACAGAATTAAACAGTTTAAGCCCAAATGTATTTTTTCAAAACTTCAGATTATGAGTTCTGAACTCGGATACTGAAGGCCAGAATGGACACAGAGTTACACACATACACAGGGGTGTACTTAAAGCATTTTTCACACGGGGCGGATCCTTCCTTTGGCGCACATTTCCCCCCCCCCCCCCACCCCATAAAGCACGCAGCCAAATATATTACCTATACACTTAGATTTTTTAAACAGAACAGTATTGTTATGATAATGCGCGATGGCACCACCCTTAGTACGCCACTGCACACACACTCCCAGAGAGATACACACGGTGACAGAAAAGTCACTTTCTATTTTACAATTATTTCTTCTCTCATATCCAAACTAATTTACATGAAACAAAATGTTATCTCTCATATCTAAACTAATTTACATGAAACAAAATGTTATCTCTCATATCCAAACTAATTTACATGAAACAAAATGTTATCTCTCATATCCAAACTAATTTACATGAAACAAAATGTTATCTCTCATATCCAAACTAATTTACATGAAACAAAATGTTATCTCTCATATCCAAACTAATTTACATGAAACAAAATGTTATCTCTCATATCCAAACTAATTTACATGAAACAAAATGTTATCTCTCATATCCAAACTAATTTACATGAAACAAAATGTTATCTCTCATATCCAAACTAATTTACATGAAACAAAATGTTATCTCTCATATCCAAACTAATTTACATGAAACAAAATGTTATCTCTCATATCCAAACTAATTTACATGAAACAAAATGTTATCTCTCATATCCAAACTAATTTACATGAAACAAAATGTTATCTCTCATATCCAAACTAATTTACATGAAACAAAATGTTATCTCTCATATCCAAACTAATTTACATGAAACAAAATGTTATCTCTCATATCCAAACTAATTTACATGAAACAAAATTTCATATCTTATATCCAAACTAATTTACATGAAACAAAATGTCAAAATAAAGAGAATTAACTTCTATTTATTACATAAAATGCTTTGCCACATTAATATTACAGCACAATGTAAGATTCGGCCTGTTCAACATATGACCTCACAGTGGAGAAACATCTTGTGCTGTCTATTGTAACCTCCCTTTACTGGCAATTTTAGACTTTATATTATTTCAGGAAATATAATCAAACATGAGTTAAATGGTAGTTATTGATCCTTGTTTTGGAATTAGTTTCGTGAATATTCAGTAGACAAAAGTGAGGATATAAACATTTCAAAATACCTAGTAGTGACTTTTAAGTCACTGTAAAACACAGGCTTACATTACACTACAAATATACAAGTATAAACACACGTATAGATAGAGTACAGATGTCTATCTACATTCTACATTCCTCAAATAATCAGCTTCAAACACACTGAACACATGCAGTCTTTGAAAGCATTACAAATCAACAAGCTCCTTTGATGTCGTTCTGCCATTTGCACAGGCCACATAAAGCATACGTGACACTTTCTACATACAGTACAGTCCAGATAGGCGGAAGCAGCTTGCGCCATCTAAAATACTTCAGTTTATCCAAAATTCTGCTTAAGCGAGTTCCGCTTATCGGGACTGCACTGTATATATCCACACAGAGGTGCAACACAGAAAGAGACTTACATTATATATATATATATATATATATATATATATATATATATATATATATATATATATATATATATATATATATATATATATATATATATATATACACACACACACACACACACATACATACATACATACATACATACATACATACATACACAAACACGCGCTGTACTGAGCTATGACTTGTAAATAAATAATACACTTTATGGGGTATGTTGCACGCACTCGTAAGAAGTGAACAAATAGAAAACTAGACAACAGAAAAACTACAGACGTTATAGGAGAATCGAGCCCAGGACGATCCGAACGGCAACACCACCTTTACTATGGGAATGAATCTTGACTAACCACCCTGCCAACTAGGAACTACAAAAAATAGTGCTTCATAGACAGAGGTCATTGGCACGACAGCCCCACGTAACTACGGAATTTTCTTGGAAAGATGAACGACCCAGACTAATTATAGATGCAGTCATTCCTATAGCCATCATTTGCATCAGTATAGTTCCGATAACACAAGACAAAGACCATAATGCAGTATCAATTCAATTTACATTACTCTACATAAATATAAGCGTAGGGTGGACAGAGTGGTCTGAGCGCTGGTCTCTCGCGGCAAAGATGTCTGGCTTGATTCACGGTATCGACACGCTTCAGTCAACCCAGCTGTAAACGGATACCTGACTTTGCACTTGAGTTAGGGAAGGAATAGGCAGCGAGGAAAGGAACTGGTCACCCCACCTCTCGATGCTGGATCTAGAATAGTGAAGTCTCTAACATTTCACTCCCTTACGGCAGTATCTGCTAGGGCACTACCTTTTTTAAACATAAATATAAACACATACAATATATTCGTGCGCGTGCTCTAAGGGACAAATAAATAATGACAAATATAGACAAGCACACAGAGAGACAGACAAGACATAAACAGATATTAACACCAACACACTTAAACTGGCTTCGTTTCGAACAGGCAGACCATACGATCCCTCAGGGCAAACGAGACTGTTCCTCCTCTGAGCTCATTTGTCCAAAGGTGTTTGCCCTGCTTTGATGCCGTTAAAAGATCTACGCAAGAAATGCAAAACACGTAAACAAAACCTGATGAAAGACTAGCAGGCGCGAGAATGATAATAAACAATAAAGCTTTGATCAAACAAACTAGCACGCATAATTCTAGCACAGTGCTTCTCAAACTTAACTGTTATAAGGACCCTGAAATTTCTCGGACGCCCGGCCAAAATTATGCCACGAACAGAAAAGCCACGAATACACAGATTAACGAACAAACGAATTTTATTTTCAACGGGTTACGAATTGGGCACGAAGGCGGCCCCTCTAACATTCCGGCCCCCCCCCCCCCCCCCCCCCATGAAAAACTAAATCATAACCCTCCGTACGAGACCCAAAGACGCAGCAACAGAGAATGCAGTCAGCGACCCATAGCTTGACTGCTTGCGTAAGGGTCAGCGACCAGAGCTGACCAAGACTCTACTCCACCTCCATGTGGTGGTCCTGGAAACAGGCTGCATCACTGCAGTCTGGCTGAGAGAGTAGGGATCGAAAAGGGAAGGCAAACCCGGTCCCAAAAATTGCGCAGATATCGCAGCTCCGCTGTAAACAGACACAAACGCAACCAACGTCCTATCCAGGACGAACGATTGAGAAGAAGAAAACCCTTTGTACAGTATCTTAGACCAGGGGTTCTCAACCGTTTTTGCCCACGGCCCTCCTCCTGAGCCTCATTTACCCCTATGCCCTCCCTCATAGTGTCTGTTAGCTGCAAAAAGTACTTTACCATCTTACTGTGCCCCCCCCCCCCCTAGCAATCTGGCATGGCCTCATGGGGGTCATATCACCCACGATGAGAACCACTGTCTTAGATCATGCATACAACCCCCAAACAGAACCTGGCTCCAAATGACGAATTTCACTGCGTTCTTTTAAAAAATCATGACTGCATGAATAGAAGTAAAAAACTGAGCTCAGAGAAATGTGAAAAAAAATATACATTCTCATGTGTGCAACTAGTTAATATTTTTTTTTAATGTCCAAAAACCCTGAGGGAGGTCACTTTAACACCCGCACGTCGAAAAAGCGTGCCATTGTCTTGCTGCAAAAACTCGCTAATAGGTTTTTGCAACACGATCCCCCACTAGATTCAAAAGGTGAAAAAGTGAGTTGAATTCCTTTGAATGCACGTTGGAACAATGAGATCATCGGTAAAAGAGTCTGTTCACCCCGTTGGAAAAATGCAATAAATCAGTATGACAAGTGGTCGAAATGATCACTGCATTAGCCATGCCACCAAGGAGAAGTCTCAGCACTGTAGACCGTGGTCGAGCCATGGCATGGATTCAGGATGGTCAATCTGTTCGTCATGTTGCAAGACGTTTAGCAGTGTCCCACTCTACCATTCAGAGACTTCTTGAGAGATTTCAAGCTACCGGACATTTGGAAAATCGACCCTGCTCACGAAGAATTATATAAACCTTGTCTAAACTGAATGGCGGCCCTTAACTTTTGTCCAGTAGTATATCTTGTCTGGTCTTTGATCCCCCATCACTGAGCGTTAGCTCTTGGTGATAATATCATATCAAACATAATGACAACATTACAGTGGTCCTTTAAGAGGAAACAGAGAAATACTGCACACCAAGTGGAAGACCATGAGAAACATTATTACAACACACTAAACAGGGGTTCCCTACCTGGCGGTCGAGAAGCTTGACAACGGGGTATGGGGACGACAAAAAAATTGGAACCCTTGAACTAAAACAAACAAGTCATTGTTCCGGAATTCAATTCTGATTTACGGAGAAAAACAAAACAGAACAAAAACCGTTCACGTCACGTACACGTGACAACAATAAATCAAAACTGCTCAGTTTAGTTGTCCGTTTACCGTCTCTTAAAAACTAAGGTCAAGGTTGTCCCATAACAAATACTGTCATAGGGGGCGTGACGTGTTATGTGACTTCGCCATACTAGGTCCAGGTTTATCAGGTGGGGGTGACTAGTTCCCTTCCTCGCTGCCTTTGCCTTCCCTAACTGAAGAGCACAGTCAGTACACATTTACAGCTGGGTAAACTGGAGCGTGACTCCACCGAGTTCCAAACCCGTTACTCTTAACACCGCGAGAAGTCCGAGCACAGCTGAACGAATGGTGGGAACATAAGCTGCTCTCCTCCCCAACTCCCCTCCACCCCCCCCCCCCCCCAAAGTATCTAGAAATTACACAGTATTTCAAAGGAATGAGAAAGGCCATTGCTACTGTTCAACCTCCAGACTTGCTGGCTCCAAATGATGAATCCCACTGCGTTTTGTTTTTAAAATATTTGCATTAGAAAAGAACATAGGGAAGGAAATCTTTAGAGCACACACTTTTGAAATCATTTTCTTCAAAGACACAAACAATGTCTTCTTGTCTGCAGAGTTATCCAAACTAAGCATGTATTGATTCTGTCACCGCGAACCCCCCCCTTCCCCCCTCCCCACATATAGTGCCCATTATTTGCGTTCTCCCAGTGATGTTAGGTTGGCTGGCGAATTTGTCTAATCACTATAAGTTGGTCTCAGCGTGCCACTTTGCGTGACCGCGTGAGTTATAGAGGGGTTGCCTAGCGACATCTGTAAGCATTATAATCTAGCTGGGCCTATCAAAAATCAAATCTCGGCCATTGGCGATAAATCCTACCTAGTTTATATCTCTGTCTAGAGCACTCGGGGAAAGAGTTATTAAATACAAAGGGTAATTTATGTTGTGTTCTATGGTTAGTGCAACACTAAGAGAGAGCGTAAAGACAAGCGACAATTACCCCATTACCGTTTTAGAGACCTTCATTTACGCGAGAGGTAGCTGCCAGGTTTGAGGGAACCCTGGATGTGGAATAAGTTGTAAAAAAGAGAAGTAATAGTTAGTGAAACACGAAACATGGAGACATCTAAGATACCACATCATGAAGAAAAAAACAGCTGTGTGAGCCGCCTTTATTCACGTCCAAGCGTTCATAACTTGATGAGAAATTGAAACACGTATATATCAAGATCCCAGTGAGTTACATCAAACACAACCCGAAAGAAAAAAGCCACCAGCAACACACTCAGCGAAATTCGAGTGAGCGTCTAGAGATAGCAATTATGACAAAAGCGCATTATGATGCAAATCTCTTGCGATTTATGCATATTATACCAAGTTGCGCACACGTACCCAAAATACTCTATAGAACTCGTGTGTGCGAGTGCCACTGCATATGCGCTGAAGTGCACACAAATACGAAGATCATATGGAATAAAAAAAATAATTATTCTTCAACGGATACATCTCATAGAATATGCGTGACCGACCACAGACACATCTCTAATTATATGAGGGCGGCATCAGAAAGAACTATTGATCTTTAAGGACCATTTGTGACGGCTTATCAAAAGAACCTAATTATTATTAATTCTTTGTACTACTAAATAAATACACACACAAAACATTAGACGACACCCTTTTCACTATCTCCCAGGCTGTCACACTTATAAGATCTTACAATTACCCGTTCGGAGACTTAGCCTCCGCCATAAAGGACGAATAGGAGCATAAATAGGTGTCCCTATTCTCTAAGTTAAAAATTTCAACCAATGGGCCTGGTAAGACTTCTATATCACAAGTATCTTCCACACACATTACGTTCTCTCTACATATCTTACACGTTGAAGACCGGTCACAATGTCAGCTTAATTTCCACGGACTCTGTGTCGTAACCCAATTGCCTCTATTCTCCCGGGCGAGCGGACTCTGAATACTCTATCTTCTAGCGATTCCGACCCGTCGTCTGCCTCAATCCGGTGAGTACTCTGAGCGAGCATATTACAGAAACGTGATACGCGGTTCTAACTTTAATGTCCCGAATGTACCTGCTGCCATCATAACCCCCCATATTTATTTGAGCGTCTACATACGTAGACCTCTACAGCACATGGAACATCTCTACTCATAACTCTATCTAATGAACATGTTTATCTTAGGCAGAAGTGCAATGCATTATCAGCGAGTGAAGGGACCTGGTCCAAACGGTAACAGGCGCCTCATACAGACGCTATGAGGCTTCTGCTCAACATTATAGAGGATGAAAATACATTCTTTTGAGAGAGAAATATCGCCCCGTAGAAATAAAAAATTCGCCATCTCTCTAGAAGAATAGAAGTATACAGTTCAACTAATAGGTTTTGGTCTTTAATCTAACAAGAAAACTCTCATATCTTATAGGCCCGACTCGAAGAAAACAGACTCACTTGTGTTATTTGGTACAAAGGATTGCTTATACACATAAAGTAGTATTACTGCATAACAAATTCGAAAGTGATGTGATGTAAAGAAATGAAATAAAGCAAGAAATGCGTGCCTTTGTATGTTTGCAAACAAAATACAATCCAACAAAACACCCAGAAATCACATATCAACAAAAGTCGCCTTAAATGATCATATGTATAGAATATAAAAACCGAGCGATGGAGAGCTGATCAAAATAAGGCACAGACATGACTTAATAAAGAATATGAGTGAGAAAAGTAGAAAAAACACGAAGAATCGAATAATTTATACATACGACATCTTTCTGTTGCATTTGTCGGTGTATAGAAAGAGTCCAAGGAATGTTAAGCAACAATCAGGAGCTTTATGAGATACACATATCGTGAACAGCAGAGAGATAAAGTTTGTGGAACAGAGTAAAACATCCAGGAAGATTAGGGGAGAACTCCGGTAAGACGATAGGAGGTACAATAGGCGTATTGAAGGGCTATTTTGAACACAAACAATACACGGATAAAAATCATCTTGAATCTGAAAAAAAGAAAGACGTATTTACTACAACACAGGCTTGTTATGAATCATAGCGTCACTAAACACCAGATCTCTCCACTACAACACCATTATACCCTTATATTATTAGAGGAAGCCGTACTTACTTTCCTTGCTTGCCCCCAGCTAATCGGTCTATATCCTGACATTCGAGAATCATCCTAACATTCTAGCAATTCACATACATTTTACCTTTATTGTAGCTAAGCGTCTCTGAATAGAGTTCATAACCCCAATTATCTTGTTATGTGTGGTTTGTGTGTCGTGATGTTTTAAGATAGTATATTTTTTTTGCTCCCCTCATGTCATTGAGATGCGATTTGGATTGCACGAGTGGTGCAAATTTCTTTTTTTCCTACCACGCACAATATCGGGATAGGTTGCAATTGTGCCCCCCACCCATACACCAGACCAATGTCAAGCTGACCAAAGTGTCCCAACACTAAATACGAGAAAGATATATTCTGCCACCACACTCATTTTGAGACAATTTCATTGGATGTAATCATTGTTCTAGGTGTATCTCTTCCTTTACCAGCTAGTGATTCTATATAGTGTTCACTCCAACACTAGGTTACTCACCAATCAGTATCGATTAAGAATTAACGAATACTTGATCATCTATAGTTGCTAATCCATTATCATTTTTTGTGATAGACGAGTCTCATGTAGTTCCCAGAGGCAAAAGTTTTCGGATTCTACGGCACATTGCGAGTACGCGATGACAATGCGTCAGATAATTATACGTATAATGCCCAAGTTTCTTTTCTGAATCTCCGTAGGCGTACCTCAACATTTTACTTAAACCTATAGTTTGACCCTCCCGTTGAATCATGTAGATGGGCCCCGAGGTTTGCCATTCTGCGTTGCGATTTTTTTTTTTTTTTTTATGTTTAAAAAAAAATTATAAATGGGACATAATTTATTCATATTTCGTTCTTCAAGCAGAAACAAGTACTTAGTTATGCCAGAACAGCGAAAATACAACACCTAGATTTTCTTGCAGTTTATCGCCGTATTACGAAAAGCAAACCATAACAAAACCAAACAAAATTAATATATCACCTTTTACAAACAAACTCACTTGCCTGCAAATTATGGATCTTATCTATCATTTATTAAGATAGGAATGTATAAAGGCCAGTGCTGATACTTGCCAAGTATTGGCCGGCATCATAAGACCATTGTTTAACTATCCATCAACAACAGCCGCCATCATGTATGCAAACTATGCGACATTTGTGCAAGTCTTTTTTAGATACTATGAGCAGATCCTCGATTGAAAACGCAAAATGATCTCTCTCACACACGCATACTCGGAGAGAGACACGTGATATCTAGGTTGATATATGAACGTCTCTAATGAGTTAAAGTGGTCTGATAGATATGGGACTGTTCCGTACAATTTATGAAATCAGAATCAACATATTACTAATTGTCCAAGCGAAAAGTCCTGTAATGAATAATGAAAAAATCCAGCCAGCTTTTCGGGAAAATTCTGAAAAGCCGCGGATTACACCGTGCAAAGCTAAACTAAACACCCTTTAAAGAGCACACATGCCTTTCGATGTCTTCGTACGTATGTAAGCATGTGTGTTGTACATTCCGATAATTCTCTTACATGGTATGTTTATCTTAGGGAAAATAAAGATTATTATATGTATTCATTTATTTCAGTCCCATAAATATAATAAAACATCTTGCGTTGACTCATGAACTGGGTACCACAGAAACCCTGGGAAGGTTAAGGCGGCCAGCGTGATGCTGACTACATCACCCTTAGTGTGCCGATGGTCAAGAAAATATGGGCCTACCACCATATTTCCAATATGCTTCAATGGGCTTGTAACGGGATCCTTGCGTTGATGCTTTTGGATCAATTTTTTTGTTTTCTTTTGTTTACCTCACTGACATTCATTCTTGCATCTTATGTAGTATACTTGCTGCGTCTTTCAATATTTATATCACGCTTTCTGGTTCTCGGTTATTCATGCTCTAAATCTGGGTTTTTTGTTTCCCTCCTTTAAGCTTTTCTTGTGTCTTCATCACATGCTGCGTACGGCTTTATCATTCCCTATTTTTCCTCGCGTGGTGCAACGCAGCTTGTCGATCAATAGATCCTTGAAGTCGTATTGATATTTGATAGATGCCGCACCAGGAACGAACAGACCCGCTGACAGGACAATACACATCTGCCACATTATTAAGTAAACTGGTCATAATTTATCATACTGTGAATGGGAGGGGTAAAATGCATTCGTCTCTTATCGACCGCTAGATTGATGAAGTTACCGGCAATACATTTCGACTCAGTCAATCAGTTTTAATCTGGTACTTCTATCCGTGTATAATCTATTTTGTATAGCAGTAGTAGCAGCCCCTTTCGTCATGAATGACTATAGGAATGTGCCCCGGAGGCGATAACCCTCAGCTGCTTTTGTTCCTGGTGTTCCTTTCGGCATATTCTTTTCTCTTCTGCTTGGTAAGAGAGCTTAATTGCTGCTTTCCGTGATATGCCGACACCTATAGTAGACTGTCCTCTCCAGGGTGCGAGCTTGGGCGCAGTTATATGGAGATCAAGCTGTTGTCCATGCAGCATGTTAATCGTCTCCACTCAGCCGGTGGGTCCAAAGGAACGGCAGTAGCCGATACAGTTTGGTACCAGCCACGTTGCAGGAGTTGCTAGAATAATGTCGAATCAACAGTAGACTGCTGTTGCGTAATGCTTTTGCACACAGGCGTTTGCCATTATCTTCAGAGATACAGTTGTATGCATTAGCTATATTTTTGTACGATAAAACAATATTATTGAACGCCGCAGTTTTCGGTAACGATATGACGAAATTGTAACTATGTGACGTAATCGTCGTCTGCTGGTAAAGACCAACCTTTAGTTTTCTGGGCCTTTCTCAAGTATTCGTTGAAGTGTGAGGACGTACTTATTTTATGCTCCCAAGTAGTGGAGATTTTTTCAAGATATTAATGCCGTGGCTATTTGTTCGAGATTGTTCGCCACTACATTATTAGGCCATTACGATTTGCAGCTTCTCAAGTAAGTCATGCAATCGATTATTATAAATCAAGACGAAGATTTCTTCAATGCTTAACTTGCTGTAGGACTTCGATCACGTGAAACATGGACTGATCTATAATTGAAACGGTCAAGATTAATCATATACATATATATATATATATATATATATATATATAAATATATAAATATATAAATATATATATATATATATATATATATATATATACATACTGTTGGTTTTGACATTTAACAGACGAGGAATGCACCAAGTTATTATGCATGTTATGAAATATAGAGTACGTAAATAAATATTGTGGAACGAGGACAAGTCTTATATTGCATTCTAACATATCATGTTGGATCTACCTATGTTAACGGTGGACTGTTTTGGACTTGTTTTATCTTTATTGTCGGAACCTAAACCATTCGTGTTATGTCACCAACTCTATAACAACTGAAATTCCACCTTAACAACTGTCTCAGGGACTCCGACTCTGGATTTATCCTCTGGATTATTGTGTATAATGTCATGGTTTGTGCGTATTGTCGTGAAATGACGTCTGGTTCACATCACGAATTCTAATAACTCTGGTCAAACGGCGCGCCATACTTTGTTAAAAAGATATGATACATCGACCGATGAAAAACGCTTTCTTGGTCCTGTGTTTACAACTGCTGGAAGAATAAAGATGGCCAGACCCTATTTTGTGTAACATGATTAACTTCGGAATTTTGGTACAGCAGTATAGAAGAAGTACCACTTGGCAGAGGTTATCAAAACGATATTAGGGATGTTACTCTACCCGTAATTAGTAATACTTTTACTAATACTATTATAGGACGGGAGAAATCTTAGGTTAAATGCATTCGAAGCTTCAGGTTGGCCGAAGTTTAGCTGTTTAAACTATGCATAACAGAAAATGCAAATAGTAACCAAAAAGATTATTATATAGAAATGTAAAGCCTAATTTTAAGTATAAGTTAAACTTTAATTGACTAAAATCGCATCAGGAATAACGAAGATAATAAAAAAAAGTAGTTTTCCTACTTAGTACAAAAGGCCAAACGGTACCTACATTTTGAGATAGTTATTGCATTTTTAAGGGAATTCCGTGTCGTACATCCGAGGTCAGACTATAAATAGACTTGCCTAACAAACTCCGGTCAGTCACGATTTGAAAAACACAGCAAGCAGGGGAAAGCAGAGCATATATTAATGCCAGAGTTTGCCTTTCTGCACTTGTTGGCAGACCTTAATTACCCATTGAGGGTTAGTCTCTCTGTGTGTACCTGAGGGTAATAACGGTGTGTGTGTATAATTGTGTGTAATTACGAAATTAACAGACGATTTGGTTAGTAGGGATGGACTCTTTAAAATCCTCCTGAAAATAGGCTGCCCTTCTAAAATGCTGGAAATGATAAAGTCATTCCATGACGACATGAAGGGAACAGTCCAATATGCTGGAAGCACGTCACAGCCCTTTGATATACGAAGTGGCGTTAAACAAGGCTGTGTTCTGGCTCCGACCCTCTTCGGAATCTTCTTTGCATTACTCTTGAAACATGCATTCAGAGATGCAACTGAAGGAATATGCCTTCACACTAGGTCAGATGGCCGTCTGTTTAATCTTTCAAGGCTGAAGGCAAAAACAAAAATCAGAAGGGTCACTATAAGAGACTTGTTGTTCGCTGATGATGCTGCAGTCGTCACTCAAAGCCAACAGGAGCTTCAGAGCTTGATGAATCGCTTCACTAAAGCATGCAAGGACTTTGGCCTCACAATAAGTCTAAAGAAAACGAATGTGCTGAGTCAGGATGTGGGTGCTGCACCAGTTATCACTATCGATAACTATGAATTGGCAGTGGTGCACCACTTCACATACCTAGGGTCTACCATCAATGACAAACTCTCACTGGATACAGAAATCGACAGCCGCATTGGCAAAGCTGCAGCTACCTTTGCCCGCCTCACATCGCGTGTTTGGGGAAACTCTAAACTCACAATGAAGACCAAAGCTGCGGTATATAATGCCTGCGTCACCAGCACACTCCTATATGGCAGCGAGACCTGGACGACCTATGCTAAGCAAGAAAGAAGGCTCAATACCTTCCATTTGCGGTGTCTACGCCGCATACTCGGCATCTCGTGGAAAGATAAAGTGACAAATGTCGAGATGTTGTCACGTGCTGGCCTTCAAAGTATGTATACGCTGCTTAGACAGCGCAGACTTCGCTGGCTTGGCCATGTTCGCCGCATGGAAGATGGTCGCATCCCAAAAGATATCTTCTACGGACAATTAGCAGATGGCAAGAGAACAGTTGGGCGACCACAGCTGAGGTTCAAAGATGTGTGCAAGAGAGATATGAGGGCACTGGACATGGATCCAGCAACATGGGAGGATGAAGCTGCCGATCGCAATAAGTGGCGATGCTATTTACGGCGCCACCTCAGATTGGGCGAAGAGAGGCTCACACAAGAAGCAGAGGTGAGGAGAAAACGTCGAGAGGAGCACCAGGAAAGTAAGCAGCTGAGGGCTGCCACCTCAGGGGCGCATTCCCATAGTCAGTTATGACTGAAGGGGCTATTATTATTATAATGTTGTAAAATATTTGAGTTTTACCCTTTTCAAACAGAAAAGAGAAACTGTTTAATTAAATTGTACATATTCATCAGAAGACTTTCATCGATTCTTTAAGTTGAATTACAGTTCTTGTTGGTTAATATAGATATATAAACTACCCCTAGCAGTGTCAGAAACATATTAAATAACATAATCACAGAGGCGGATCAGGAGAAGTAGCAGTTAGGGACTCAGAGTACTACATCACCATCTTCTCTGGGAACTTACATAGCTTGACCCTACCTTTGTGTCTATACACCCTTACTCTCTTCAGAGAACGGGGTATTACTAAGAAGACCAGACTCTTATCTGGCACTATCCTGGTATCATCTGATACATCTTTATGTCCAGGATATCTTATTCTTTATAACATCTCAAACCTCTCGCGACACGTATGTCGCATAACAGCCATAATTGTTTGGCGCTTAAAGCATGAAAAATACCCGGTTAAGAAATAGAAGACACCCGGTTAGCGCGCTTTCCTCTTGGGTACTTTGCTCTGGAGTTAAGGAAATGCAGAGGCAGCGAGACAGGGGAACTGGTTACCCCTCCTCATAAAGCTGGACCTAATAAGTTAACTCTCCAACACTTCACTCCATGCGACTTTTCTTACCTTTTAAGGGGAATAGAAAAAAAGTAGGTAGTCCCTTAGCAAAAACTGCCGTAGGTCAGTGAAATCTTTGAGACTTCACTATACTTAGTCCCAGCTTTACGAGGTGCGGTGACCGGCTACCTTGCTTGCTGCACTTACCTTCCTCAATTCAAGAGCAGAGACAGGTACATTTGCAGCTGGGTAGACTGGAGCGTAATGCTACCTGGTTTTAAACCCGGTTATTTAGCCTTGCAAGGTAAGCATTCTAACCACTGCGCCACTCGGCGCTCCAGTAGAAGTGAAGCTAAATATCAAGACACAACCATAAATTGAACAAAATGAACATACAATGCATTGTTAGAAGCTTGTCAGCCGGACTGATCAGATTTAAACATCTAGATAAAGACAGAAAATTGTCTTTCACAGAATGGAAATTTCTATATAGACAGAAAATGATCTATTCGAGAATGGGATGTAGTCAGAAAATGGTCTATGCAAGAAAGGAGACATCTAGAGGTAGACAGAAAATTGTCAAAGCGTTGGCCTACCACTTAAGTCTTAGAAAATGGAGATCAATTACAGGCAAACTTCAATGTGGAGACGTCACATCATCTGTGTTATCACCAAATGGGGATTTCGTATGAATGAAAGAACTCCTGTACTTCCCGGGGATTTCAGAAGACACAAAGAAAGACCAGGACTATTGCACCATCAGGCATGTCGTACGAGGCATCTAATACGAAGTTGTGAATGAGCGTGTGGCAGTTTGGTGCAAGTTTCCAACAAGGGGACCAGCTGCAGATGTGGTCCCATGCTCCAAAAAGAACGCAAAGGAAAATAATGTTGACGAAAACTCAACACAACCAGTAACAATAAACGCTGCAGTTATAAAGTGTTGGAAACAAAATCGTTTCCCTGAAATGATAGAAAACATTCGTGGAATTAAAATACAAAACAGGGCCAAACTGCAAAAGATACAAAATCCATAGAGAAACATTACCAACGCAACACCTGGATCCATGCATACACAGATGGATCAGCAACAAATGCAGCAGAAAATGGAGGTGGGGGTGTCTTTCTGACCTTAAGCACTGGAGCAGAAAAAAGGCTGTCAGTGGCAACTGGACAATTCTCAAGTAACTTCAGAGCAGTGGCAGAGGCCTTGAAAACTGCAGCAGATGTTGTATTGACAGAAGAAAGCACAGAGACAAGTTGCTTTCTTTACTGATGCACAGTCAGTAATTGCAACGTTGAAAAGCCAAAATAATACAGACCTGGATGATCTCAGAGTAGTGCTCCACAAACTTTGTCAACGATTCAAAAGTGTTGTGATCCAGTGGATCCCATCTCATTGTAACATCACCGGCAATAAAGAGGCTGACAGAATGGCAAAAAAATGTTCACATCTACCTCAGTCTGATGCAAGCATAACGTTCGAGGAGGCAGAGTTTTATCAGAATCAGATACAGATAACAAATGGAATGTAGAACATCCAGGTCACACACAGAATGATGCTTACTACCAGCTCCACAGAAGAGAACAAGTGGTAATCTTCAGACTCCGCACTGGCCACAACAGATTGAGATACCATCTATTCAACAAGCTAAAGATAGGAACTACCGATCAGTGTAACTGTGGCACTGATAAAATGACTGCTGAACATTCAAAGTTGCCCCTTATTTGTGGTACAGAGAAAGCGCATATGGCCGACGCCAATTGCTTTCGTGGAAAAAGCTTTACGGGGATTCAAATAGCCTCAAACTGACTACTGCTTTCTTTGAGAACACTCAAGTGGACGTCTGAGAGTGTACGAAAAAGAAGGAAAGCCAACACACAATTTGCCAGACCACAACACATCTCTGCGCAACACAATCGGGTTATTTTCCCGGACTGCACGTGAAACACCCGGTTACTAATTGCCAGTGAGCTCGAATGAAAACATGGATTGGGGAAAAAAAAATCGAAATTGGTTTGTGTACTTCGTTTTGTGTGTGGTTGCAGAGAACTGGAACATACTTTTCACGTGGGCTAGTGTGAGTACTCGAAGAAACGATCGGTTATCTGTATACTGTTGATTATCCACAGGAGCCCCTGCTGGTAGTGGTGATTGTACGGCAAACAGAGGAGGACTATAAGAGCGACGGAAATCAAGGCTTTCGTGATGTTTTTACAACCGGAGAATAGTAAGATGGGATGATGAGGAAAAACAGACAATGGTAGATCAGGAAAAAAAAAAGCAACGTTAAAGGCATGAAAAATGGGAGAAAAGGCCAGCTATAATTCCGGAATGGGATGAAGGGGGATGGAGACAGATGTAAGATAATGAGAAAACCAAGGCCGTGGTGCCGGTCGCTTTTTTTAGTGGATTCGGTTTAAAAAAAAATGTCCGGACTCCGAGTTCAAATTTTATGCCATGTGACTCAGTAAATAAAACTAGTCAGAGTCGGGAGTCGGACTTCTAAAATTTCAGGAGTCGGAGTCGGAACATGTTTTGGCCGACTCCACAACCCTGTAGAAAACAGGTGAATGGGGAAGGAAGAAAGAAGCCGGAGGGAATATAGAGGAATAAAGAAGAATGCGGACTTCATAGAAAGCTTGTGATAGAGAAGGAAGAATGTGAATATAAAGTGGAAGAAATAATAGATGTGGAATAAAGAGAAAAATAAATGGACATGGAAAAGAAAGTAGTGTCAACAAAAACATGGGGGGGGGGCTGCTGAGGAGACCGATTTAAGGAAAACAAGGACATGGTGAGGAGGTGCAATAGGAAAAATAACAAGAAGTCTACACCAGATTACATTTTTTTAAAAGGTCGGAGTGGGGTAAAAGAAAACATCAAATTGCCCATACGCTCAAAGAATTTGAGAACATTCAACTTTCGGTGGGGGTCGATCAGAATAATAGTGATGTCCTTGGCTTTTAACTGTACTAATTAACAACATTAAACATGTATTCCAAAACAAAAAAGATTTAGAACGGTTATTAACATTGTATCGTAGTGAATCCTTTCACATTTCGGTTCACCGAAGAGGATAAGCCTTCAACAAACCCACTCCAAGTCTTTATGTCCCATGCCATCAGCTGATGGTCCCTCTAAATCTTCCTCATCCATGAAGGTCTTCACTGTGCGATTAATACACATATTTGGACGTTCTTGTGTGTCCCATATATATATATATACACACACACAAACAGGGTCATTATTAAATCATTGCGTAGTTAATATTCATAAATTCTGTTATATAGGTGATAAAATCACTCTTCTAACAAGTGTTAGTGAAATAACTTATTAAAGTTTATCATTCATTTATTCTTAGAATTGTTAAGTTTCTTCTTCTTCTTCTTCCTCGTTCGTCCTGAAAAGGACGTTGGTTGCGTTGTGTCTGTTTACACCGGAGCTGTGATATCTGCGCCTTTCGGCTGACACATTCGACTTCAGCACGGCATTTTTTGGGACCGGGTTTGCCTTCCCTCTTCGATCCCTACTCTCTCAGCCAGACTGCAGTGATGCAGCCTGTTTCCAGGACCACCACGTGGAGGTGGAGTAGGGGCTTGGTAAGCTCTGGTTCGCTGACCCTGATGCAAGCAGTCAAGCTATGGGTCGCTGACTGCATTCTCTATTGCTGCATCTTTTGGGTCCCTGTTAAGTTTCAACATGCCCGCCATGTTACGTATACAAAGTGAGATACGATTCTGAAGTTCTACAAACACGTTGTACAGATGGTTTTCAGTCACGCCATTAATCACATTAGCTATCCTAGCAAGAAAAGAACAGTTGGGCGGTGGTAGCTGAGATTCAAAGAAGTGTGCAAGAGAGACATGAGGATACTGGACATAAATCCAGCAACCTGGGAGGATGAAGCTGCTGACTGAACCAAGCGTAGATGCTCTCTACGGCGTTTCCTGAGATTGGGCGAAAAGAATCTCTCACGGAAAGCAGAAGTGAGGAGAAAACGTCGAAAGCAACACCAGGAAATAAACAGCTGAGGGCTGTCACCTCAGAGGCGCATTGCCATAGTCAGTTATGACTGAAGGGGCTATTATTATTATTTTCATCCTAGCTTAATAAATGAATCACTCTCATTACATACCAAAAAAAGTGATTAAATTAACTTTCTAACCCTTTTTACGTGGGGGCAAGCGTTTCGTTGCCCCAAAGGCGATCTTTGTCCTCTCAAGACTGTGTGTGGTCCCGGTTTCCGGGTCTTCCCAGTAAAGTAGAGGCAGTGCAATGTGACTGTGTCCGTCTAGATAACGTAGAGGCTCGGTCGCTGCTACGCCATTGATGAGCAGAGCAGTGTCCTATCGATACTGTGTGTTTTCCCGGGTTCGGGTCCTCGCAGTTGAGGTGTGCAAGAGCTGTCCGTCTTCTTGGTAATACAGCTCGAGTGGTAGAGGCTTGGCGCCGGCTGCGCCTACGCCTCGATACGTCTAGTCACGGAGATATAACCCCCTTTGCAGGGTAGAGAACCTCTTTTCTCGTGGCATTGCACCCTCGCTACCCGATAAGAGGTTCCCTGGGGTTGCAACAAAGCCCACCATTGACTGATTGCTCGTGTCAGTCTTGTCTCGGAGCTATACCCCCTTTGCAGGGTAGAGAGCTATCAAACCTCGGGTCAGTACACACACGCCAAAGTGGGCCTGGTGTAGCCTGGTCTGAGTCTAGGATGCTCCCTGGGGTGAAAAAAAAGCCCAAACCACTCCCCAAACAGTGCGTAGATGCACGGCGGGTTGCTTACTCATCGCTTGGGGGCTGCGCCACCGCCATACCAAGCTGCCTGTGTGCCAAGGGTATAAGAGTCTAGCTACTCGCACCCTCATCGGGGATAAAGCAAGCAAGCAAACCCTTTTTACAGATTGATTTTTACCGCCTATAGAACAGAATTTATGAATATTGGAAATTGCACAACGACTTTGTAATGACCCTGTGTGTATGTATGTATGTATGTATGTATGTATGTATGCATGTATGTATATATTAATGACGGTGTTAAAGACAGTAGTTGTAATAATGCTACCATTCACGAGAAGAAAAAAATTTTTTTTTTCTAACACATTAAGTCACTTACCAGCTAAATTTGGCATCTGGGTCATGTTATAGCGCATATCCTTGCACATTTTGATAGTAATGGGTTCGCATCTTGAGTAAGGACCATCCAAACGCAGAGAAGTCACTCTACGTACTGCACCAGCAGTTAGAAGTAAAAACACGACAATTAATGCCTGAAGCATACACGACGCCAAAACTGTAGCTGTAGCAGCAGCTGCCATGGTTGTGGTTACGGGTCACGGAGTTGCTAAGATTTTTCAGACGATAATGTGACAAATGAGTAGAGAGTTAGAACCAACGTCCTTTTCAGGATGAACGAAGAAGAAGAAGAAGTAGAGTTATGGTTTCCTAGATGTTGGAACGCCTAGCGCTGACGGCGAAACACTGATCCCGCTGTAAGAATTGACATGGAGAACTGACACATCTGCTGGAATCATTTTTGTCTTTTTTTCCGTTTTCACCCTTTTCACACAAATAATTTATTGCGTGTATCACTTTTACTCCAAAAACAATCCAGTATTCGTGGCCACAGGAACGTAAGACTCCAATAAATTAGGGCAACAGAAAATAGAGCAGACAATTTGTTCTTATTTCACAAGAAATAAAAACCGCTTTCTTTTTGATTTAGCAAAGCGATAGGACACATTATTGATCATTCGCGAAGATTTACTGTTCCACTGGATTAAAACTCTGCTATCTGAAGTTGTTAATATCCTAGGAAGACACCACCCCAGATCCTGATAAGAGCTCATATCCCGAGTACTTAAAGGAGGGATTCGTTGTCATCAACAAATAGAAGTGGAAGATTACTGGTGACATACTGCTCCGGCAATTGAGCTAATCTCCCAAGTTGGACGGCCACGTTGATCAATTCAAGAGTCTACTGTAGCGTTTGTGGCCGTGTGATAAATGGAGTCATTTCCCGTCATATGGTGCCCGTGTTGCTGAAATAAGAAACAATGAATTGTGGTTGAAATGAGTTATCATGGACTTTAGTGGATATCTCAAAATAAAATACATAGTAGATTATTCATTCATTCAATATCCTTCTACTCCCTTACGACCAAAGTCCTTCAACAAATTGTCCTGTGTCGGACGTCCGCTCAACGTCCATCTATTTCTTCATTTTGGTTGATTTTCCCAAACTTGTTGAAGTTTTACAAGGCAGTCCTGGACTCCCCAGGGAAAGAGAGGCAGAGGTAGGTAAAAAACCAAAACAACAACAACAACAAAAATACACACACACACACACACAAGGAGAAGAGAGCTAGAGGCGGAAGTGAAAATGATGAGAAAGATGTGGAAAGAACAGGAGCTGATAGCACGTGACAGGAGGACTTGGCATGTGTTTGTTGAAGGCCTATGCTCCTTGAGGAGCTAAAGGGTATTGATTGACTGTTGTTACTTAAAGTTTCTACGAGACAGGGTAAATACCCAATACTCAACCCTCCTTAATCGTCTTTTAAGACATGCTTGGTTGGTTAGAGTGTTAGTATTCTTTGCTCCCCTTTCGGACCCTGTGTATGCCCATCTTGTAGAAACTTTAAGCCTCAAACACTTCAACAAAATTATGGACAAGATAAGATGCCAGGGCGGCGATGTGGGACTCACACTGAGGAAACCTGTGGATAGCGAACGAACGAACGAAATCTTTATTTCATCAGGGTAAAGAAATAGGCCTTATTGCCTTTTTTTTCTGTTACATTTCCGCCCATGTAATAAGACATTTCTAAAAGTGATTACAAATTAATATACTTTTAACTACAACAAAGTTGTCATGATTTTCACATGTGCATGTAGATTCCTTTTGAACGTAGTATAGTTATTAGTTTTGACAGAACTCGGTAACGAATTCCACGTCCATAACTAAAGCAACAACGAAAGAGATCAGTTCGACATTTTGCAAGATCCAAAATTTGGCCATCCCGTATAAAATATTTGCAGTATTTATATTGAAAGAAATGTTTCAAGTATGAAGGTGTCCTGCTGTAAAAAATACGATGTACAAGCAGGACGGTCCATGTTCTAGAAGAGCGGTAAAGGGAGGGAAAAAACACAAGGAGAAGAGAACTGGAGACATAAACGAAGGGGGTGAGGATGGCACGGATTAGGAGGATTTGGCATCATTGTTGAAGGCCTGTGCTCCTTAGGAAGCCGAGTGATAAATGAATCCACTGCCTGTGGGCATGTTATCAGATGAAGAATGCTGAAATATACTGCCAAAGCGAAAAAAGAAGACCGATGAAGACAAAAGAGATGATATTGGACAATTTAACGTCGTGGCACTGAAAGAATTCAACAAAAGAACTAAAAGATCGCTCTAGAAACTGGAAGTTGTGGAGAGACATGATCGCCGTGACCAGGTAGCATGGTACTAACAAGTTTTATTGCTTGTATCAAGCGGTACTTAAAAAAATTATAAAAAGCACGGATCTAAGAAATCAGATAATCCTTATGGGAGCTTAGACATTCTCTGACGTCTGAAAATTAAAATTCCCACAAACTTCATTGGGAATATTCATTTTTGAGTTTTCAGCGTTTGAGCCGTGAAAATTTCCTTGAGCAAACAAACACGTCACGGTTAACTGTCTGCCCTCATCGAACTCTCGTCATTTGTCTTCATTGTCCTGCAAGCTCCAGTTCCACGCTCATATCACTGCACTATGTTGTACTAACACTGTTGTAGCTGTATGTACTAAAAGAACTGTTATATGAACTCTCTGAAAGTTACAAGAACAATTACAAGTTTCTGAGATCCAAGGAACCTTTCGGGGTCCGTAAATGGATTCTAAGGTATACACGTACATAATCTAAAATTTTATAATTGTGCTTTTATGTAAGTTTTTTTTTTTTCCCCGAGATGGAGTCCATAGTCTTTACTGGGCAATCAAAGGGGGCTCACAGCCTTATTCGGACAATCAAATGGGCCCGTGGCACAAAAAAGTTAAGAAACCCTGTTTAAAAAAAAAACAAAAAAACTAATATATGGCCTAGCTACATGCCCAAGAATTATCATTAATGATTAAGTACTGTTAAGGTTCATACATATATATATATATATATATATATATATATATATATATATATATATATATATATATATATATATATATGTCATGAAATATTCTAATCCACATATATAAATTATTAGGTAAATATGAAGCCTAACAAATAAAATTAATAAAGAGAAGAGCAATGGTAAAATAACAGTGCTGTCACAAAGAATGTACTCGAAATCCCCCTTGTTTTCTGCTTCGTCTGCAAATTGTAACGCTTTCACGTTGATATAAAAGCTTACTGTATTATTACCCGCCTTCTTCAATGAAACGTGTGCTGCATTTCTAAGAAAAACATAGAGACGTACTACGTAATGACCTAAATTAATCCTAACATTAATTATATTACGTTACCAAAACGAACGAACAGATGGACAAAAGGATAGCGAGAGGGGAGGGCTGAAAATCAGGAACGCATGCAACACGCGACGCGCGATATACAAATGCTGGCATCACGCGTGTAAGTCTACAAGCACTAACTTTTTCAGACGGACAGTGATAAAATACACTACCCTTTCCCAGAGTTAGGTTTATAAATCATAACAGACTCTTATTAGAAAAGATAACAATAGATGGGTTTACGTTTGAACACATAACAGTACCCAGACAGCACATCTTCCAAACAGGAGGTAGAAGGAATTGCATATTTTGAACGCAGCCACGTAGCTCCTTTAAATTAGTATTTTTGGGTTCCTTAGGGCTTGCTGACAAATAATATGTAAAACGTTACGCAAATAGTCCAGGAATTAATAAATTATACCCAAAATAAAATATTGGGGGTGCCTGACAGCATAAAATCATTTCTGCTCATAAGATTTTTTTTTTAACGTGTTTGAAAAAAATTTACGTTACAGAAATAGCCTACCATGTAAACTTCAAATTGATTGGAGCGCAACAAATGAAAGCCTAACCACGATTGGTCGGGCTATAAATACTATCTTGGTTGTTAGGGGAGACGGGAAAAGATAACATTTTTTTCAAACACTTGTCGAAACGTGGCTCATTGGCCAGTCTCGCTGATATACACACTTGGGAGCGTTAGTTCGAAACCACTTGTTTAAATACACTTGATAAAGCATCAGTGCGTTGAAGCCAGCTTATATTTGGCTAAATTAAAAGCCTGGAAGATAAGCAGAAGGAAATTTGTGCCAGTTTGTGCCAGAATTCATTGCTAATCAACGTATCTGTGTTATTCGTATGAATTGTGGGACAGTGGTCTTGATGGTACTGAGCAGCATCTGGTCAGAGATTTGCTGAATCCAGTGTCGGACAGCATACTCCTTGGTCCTTTTAGCTATCAGTGAGGTGTCTCCAGAGCCCAGAAGAGAATTCGAGCAGAGGAGTCCTTTCCTGCCGCCATCACTCAAGATAAGCAGAGTTGGCCAGCTGAGCTCAACATTATGTCCCCTCATCTTGAAATAACTTTATAAAAATACTATTCAGAGGGGAATTTACTTGTCTTAAAATCAGGAACTGTGAACATCTCCAATAATAGTCCCTAAAGACAAACTATTGAAGTCATGATGACCAATACCAACAGAGCTTGAACAAAACAAAACCAGTATTACCTCATTTTACTACTACACAACTGACACACATAGAACATTTGTACTAATATATGTCACTACAATATTCATATTAAATACATTCTGTACATAACTTGTAATTTAAATTGATTGTGATTCCTGGTTCCCTTGTAGTTGAATCAGGACACATATTCATTCATGCCAGTAATGAATACATATTGTTATTTGAAAGTTCATCAGTGACTCTTTTAAGATATCTTTGTAGAGTGTTATATGTATGTGAGTGTCACAGTGTTGTCAAGAGTAGTGGATTAAATTAAATTGTTTATCTGTCTGTTGTTGTGACTTACACTTCACCATACTCATACCCTAGACACATAACGTAGCATCACACTATTCCAGAATAATTCTGACTGAGATATATAGATATGTGGTAGCAAGTAAGGTTATCTATAATACACTACTCTTAATAGATATAGATACCTTCACAGCTGATCTCAGTCAGTACACTAAGTTCCCTATAAGTATTTATAACATCCCACTTCACCACAATATATATATATATATATATATATATATATATATATATATATATATATATATATCTATATATATATATATCTATATATATATATATATATATATATCAAACAAATTTAGTGCTGGCAATATGTATAACCTTTTTAAATGTTGGAGAGTGAGAGACGCTGTTCAAGACAAATTAATTGTAAGAGTCCGTTATTTTTAAAGAGTTATTACATTTGGATCCCCGTGAAGTTCCCGGGGGTCTCTGAAGAGAAAATAGAAAGAATAGCACTTCTGCACCCTCATGCATGTCGTACAAGGCCACTAATAAGAGACATGGGACTGGTAACATCTTGATTTAAAACTAACCGTCCCAGAAAGCACCTCTACAACAAAAGCTGACTGCTTAGCTTCCTGTAAGGTAACCAATCAGCAGCAGTGGTGGGTTCCATGCTTCATAAGGGGCGCAAAGGAATATAATGATGAATACGAAAGAGAGCCGCGGTGGCGCAGTGGTTAGTGCACTGGCTTCGTAAGCTCGGTGGTCCATGGTTCGATCCCCAGTTGAGGTGGGAATTTTTAGACTGCAAACGGCTCCGGGGTTGACCCAGCCTCATGAATTGGGTACTAGAGTAACTCTGGGAAGGTTAAGGCGGCCGGCGTGATGCTGACCACATCACCCCTAGTGTGCCGATAGTCAAGAAAATATGGACCTGACACCATATTCGCAATATGCCTCAATGGGCGTGTAACGGGATCCTTTACTTCCTACGTATGAGAGGTAATTATTAATAATTTTGCAGGTTACTACCACATTTGAATACAAGTACGTTTTCCTTGAACTGTTTTTTTTTGTGTGTGTGTCCCCCGCGTAGTAGGTCCCAGAAGCCTGTAAGGCAAGGTTTCTTAGTCTGTGGCCGACGGACACTTTGGGGGTCCGTGAATAGATCCTGGGGGGTTCGTGTACATAACCTACATTTTAAAATTTAGGTTCTTTTAATTATGCTTTAGTATACATTTTTTTCGCCAAGAAGGAGTCCATAGCCTTCATCGGACAATCAAAAAGGGTCAGTGGCAAACAAAAATTTTAAACAACCCTGCTCTAAGGAAACACAGAAAGAATATTTCTACAGTCCCCGCAGACGACTAATATACAGTTGTGAATGCAACTCACAACATCATCATGTCAAACAAACAGCTACAGAAACACTGTTGTGATCACACATCAATGATTTGGTGCAGGTTTCCTGCTATATTCTCAGCTGTAGTGATGGCCCCCTGCTCTATGTGGAATGAAAATGAAAATGAAAATGAATATGGGACCCAAAGATGCAGCAATAGTGAATGCAGTCAGCGACCCATAGCTTGACTGCTTGCATCAGGACCAGCGAACCAGAGCTGGTCAAGACCGTACTCCACCTCCACGTGGTGGTCCTGGAAACAGTCTGCAGCAGTGCAGTCTGGCTGAGCGAGTACGGATCGCAATGGGAAGGCAAACCCGGTCCCTAAAAAATGCCGTGCTGAAGTCGGATGTGTCGACCGAAAGGTGCAGATATCACAGCTACGGCGTAAACAGACACAACGCAACCACCGTCCTTTTCAGGACGAACGAGGAAGAGGAAGAAGAAGAAAATAAATTCATTCATGTTTTATTCTGCATTGTGATAAACCTGGTTCCTGCTAGGACTAGTAGGACTGTAATGGTAAAAGATGACTAATGTAGGACTGGGTAAAAGATGACTAATGTAGGACTGGGTAAAAGATGACTAATGTAGGACTGATGACAAGATGACTAATGTAGGACTGATGACAAGATGACTAATGTAGAACTGATGACAAGATGACTAATGTAGAACTGATGACAAGATGACTAATGTAGAACTGATGACAAGATGACTAATGTAGAACTGATGACAAGATGACTAATGTAGAACTGATGACAAGATGACTAATGTAGAACTGATGACAAGATGACTAATGTAGAACTGATGACAAGATGACTAATGTAGGACTGATGACAAGATGACTAATGTAGGACTGATGACAAGATGACTAATGTAGAACTGATGACAAGATGACTAATGTAGAACTGATGACAAGATGACTAATGTAGAACTGATGACAAGATGACTAATGTAGAACTGATGACAAGATGACTAATGTAGGACTGATGACAAGATGACTAATGTAGAACTGATGACAAGATGACTCATGTAGGACTGATGAAAAGATGACTAATGTAGAACTGATGACATGATGACTAATGTAGAACTGATAACAATTGTAGAACTGAAAACAAGATGACTAGTGTAGAAGTGATGACGACGGCTAATGTGGAACTGATGACAAGATCACTAATGCAGAGCTGATGACAGGAACTAGACAAGTGCCAGTGGAACACGGAATGAGAAGACGCTGGAAGTGGATGTCCTAGACATTGAGAAAAACCTGTTGACAGCATTACGAGACAGTCCTTGTTCTAAAATCTCCAGGGAAAGAGAAATTGAGGGAGGCCAACAAAAAACAAACATACACACACGGAGAAGAGAACTTGACATAAAGGTTGCTGAAGACACAGAAAGACCATGATCTGATGGAACGGGACAGGAAGACTTGGCATAAGTTTGTTAAAGGCCTATGCTCCTTGGGGAGCCGAAGGGGATTGGTAATGATGATTTAGATTAACATTATCTTTCGTCCTCTAATTCAACAACATTATTTTTCCGCTTCCGCATACAAGCAATTGTTCTTTCTTTCATCTATTAATTCCACGCACAAAATGTAACCATGCATCTATCTCCATGTGACGCTCAGCCCTCAATAACATGGCTGATACAAAACTAATTAATGTAGCAACATTATAAGGCTCAACGCTAACCATAACCCCAGCATGTCTGCGCTTAGATCAAAGCCTGGCAGAATTCAATAACTATAATTAAAAGACACGAACACATTTCCCCTCTTCCTTTAAACGAAACAATAATTGTCTCTATAACATGTAATTAAGTGTAGCTCGGAGCATGCAATCAAACTAAGAATATGAACTGTTTTAGTAGAGATAAAAAGATGTTACGTAATAAATATAACGGGGATATTTAAACAAAGTTTTTAAATTAATATTTGCGCTGAATCTAGATTTTGCCGATGACTTGGCGCTTATGTCCTTTAACCGTAATTAGAAGTAAGACAAAATGAAAATACTCGATGAGAGGTCACAATAAGTGGGTCTGAAAATACACACGGAAAAGATAAAGATAATGAGAATAAATGCAAGAAATGATAACAAGATTGTACTTGAAGAAACACAACTAAAAGATGTAGAACCGTACACATATCTTGGCAGTAATATAGACAAAATTGGAGAGACAGACAGTGATATCAAAATAAGAATACAAAAAGCAAGAGGAGCTTTCATTGAACTGAGAAACATAAGGAGAACAAGAGAAATCAAATCCAACACTTAAATAAGAATCTTCAACTCAAATGTCAAGTCGGTCCTATTGTATGGCTCTGAGACATGGAGAACAACAAAAACAACAATCAAAAAGCTACAAACATTCATAAATGGGTGCTTGCGTAGAATAGAAGGATTGAAATGGTATGACAAGATCACTAATGACAAGATCACTAATGAATGACAAGATCACTAATGACAAGATCACTAATGAATGACAAGATCACTAATGACAAGATCACTAATGAATGACAAGATCACTAATGAATGACAAGATCACTAATGACAAGATCACTAATGAATGACAAGATCACTAATGACAAGATCACTAATGAATGACAAGATCACTAATGAATGACAAGATCACTAATGACAAGATCACTAATGACAAGATCATTAATGACAAGATCACTATTGACAAGATCACCAATGACAAGCTCACTAATGACAAGATCACTATTGACAAGATCATTAATGACAAGATCATTAATGACAAGATCACTAATGAATGACAAGATCACTAATGACAAGATCACTAATGAATGACAAGATCACTAATGAATGACAAGATCACTAATGACAAGATCACTGATGAATGACAAGATCACTAATGACAAGATCACTAATGAATGACAAGATCACTAATGAATGACAAGATCACTAATGACAAGATCATTAATGACAAGATCACTATTGACAAGATCACCAATGACAAGCTCACTAATGACAAGATCACTATTGACAAGATCATTAATGACAAGATCATTAATGACAAGATCACTATTGACAAGATCACTAATGACAAGATGACTAATGACAAGATCACTAATGACAAGATCACTAATGACAAGATCACTAATGACAAGATCACTAATGACAAGATCACTAATGAATGACAAGATCACTATTGACAAGATCACTAATGACAAGCTCACTAATGACAAGATCACTAATGACAAGATCACTAATGACAAGATCGCTAATGACAAGATCATTAATGACAAGATCACTAATGACAAGATCACTAATGAATGACAAGATCACTAATGAATGACAAGATCACTAATGAATGACAAGATCACTAATGACAAGATCATTAATGACAAGATCATTAATGACAAGATCATTAATGACAAGATCACTATTGACAAGATCACTAATGACAAGCTCACTAATGACAAGATCACTAATGACAAGATCGCTAATGACAAGAGCATTAATGACAAGATCACTAATGACAAGATCACTAATGAATGACAAGATCACTAATGAATGACAAGATCACTAATGACAAGATCACTAATGAATGACAAGATCATTAATGACAAGATCATTAATGACAAGATCATTAATGACAAGATCACTATTGACAAGATCACTAATGACAAGCTCACTAATAACAAGATCACTAATGACAAGATCATTAATGACAGGATCACTAATGACAAGATCACTAATGGCAAGATCACTAATGAATGACAAGATCACTATTGACAAGATCACTAATGACCAGATCACTAATGACCAGATCACTATTGACCAGATCACTAATGACAAGATCACTAATGACAAAATCGCTAATGACAAGATCGCTAATGACAAGATCGCTTATGACAAGATCACTAATGACAAGATCACTAATGACAAGATCACTAATGACAAGATCACTAATGACAAGATCACTATTGACAAGATCACTATTGACAAGATCACTAATGACCAGATCACTATTGTCCAGATCACTAATGACAAGATCACTAATGACAAGATCACTAATGACAAGATCACTAATGACAAGATCGCTATTGACAAGATCGCTATTGACAAGATCACTATTGACAAGATCACTAATGACAAGATCACTATTGACAAGATCACTATTGACAAGATCACTAATGACAGGATCACTATTGACAAGATCACTAATGACAGGATCACTATTGACAAGATCACTAATGACAGGATCACTATTGACAAGATCACTAATGACAAGATCACTAATGACAGGATCACTAATGACCAGATCACTATTGACCAGATCACTAATGACAAGATCACTAATGACAAGATCACTAATGACAAAATCGCTAATGACAAGATCGCTATTGACAAGATCACTATTTACAAGATCACTAATGACAAGATCACTATTGACAAGATCACTAATGACAAGATCACTATTGACAAGATCACTATTGACAAGATCACTAATGACAGGATCACTATTGACAAGATCACTAATGACAGGATCACTATTGACAAGATCACTAATGACAAGATCACTATTGACAAGATCACTAATGACAAGATCACTAATGACAAGATCACTAATGACAAGATCACTATTGACAAGATCATTAATGACAAGATCACTATTGACAAGGTCACTAATGACAGGATCACTATTGACAAGATCACTAATGACAGGATCACTATTGACAAGATCACTAATGACAAGATCACTAATGACAGGATCACTAATGACAAGATCACCAATGACAGGATCACTAATGACAAGAACCAGACAAGTGCCAGTGGAACAAGACATGAGAAGAGGACGTTGGCGGTGGATAGGACACACATCGAGGAAACCTGTTGATAGCATTACAAGGCAGTCCATTTCTGGAACCCCCAGGGTAAGAGAGGCAGAGGTAGACCAAGAAACACACGGGGAAGAGAGACGGAGACAGAGGTGAAAACGATGAGGAAAACGTGGAACAGCTTGAGCTGATAGCACGTGACAGGACTTGGTGTGTTTGATGGCACGTGACAGGACTTGGTACGTGTTTGTTGAAGGCCTAAGCTCCTTGGGGAGCTAAAGATTATTGATTGATCGACTAGCATAGAATCTCTTCTTCTTCCATCCTTAGCCATCAACCGGCAAAGCAGTATGTGGCCAGTACGCCTAGTGGCGTCTTAGGGCAACAACAAATTGATCAATCTATCGCTGTTTCCACCACGCCTAGTGGCGTCTTTGTGGAACAAAAACAGACCAAACAATCTATCATTGTTTCCTTAATCAGATTGGTTGGCAAGCAGGTGATCAGCCCACTGTGCGAAGTTTTTACGGGATGGGGTAAACAGCCCCATGCCCATACCCTCCTTAGTCGCCTTTTACGACATGCGTGGTAGGGTGCAGTGTTACTATTCTTTGCTCCCCTTTCAGGCCCCGGTAACACACGGATAACACAATAGCATAGAATAGAAGGATTAAAATGGTTCGACAAGATTATCAATTTAGAACTGATGAAAAGAACCAAGCAAAGCCATTGGAACAAGATGTGAGAAAAGCCGGCATTCGATAGGACACATGAGAACCAGTTGGTTTCCCCTGCTGGAAGCCGGCATTAAAAACATACATGTGTTCTTGCTGCAGTATTTCCTGTATCATTTATTTTATATGATGATCCTATCACCACCATGCCCAATCTCATATTAGTCGCCTCTTACGTCATGTATCAGTGGTCCCATGCTTTCTTTGTCTCCTTAGAAACCTCCGGGAACTCAGACCAAGAAGACTTTTATCTAGAAATATGTCAAGTGGCGATTCCACTCAACAGAGAGTAGAGACAATGCAGAGTGGAAATAACAGAGAATGTTTTCTTTTTCCTTGAATAGAAGTTTTGCCGCCTTGTTTTGGCGATAGAAAGTTATACAGTACATAAGCTTTTTTTCTACATATTTCTGCTGCTGAGTCATTTTAAAATGAAAATGGGTTAAAATGAGAAACAGTGGGCCGTCTGTTCGATATTGCGTCATAAAGGAATTCAGAGACGCTGTAAAATGGGGTATGGGTTGTTGCTGTTTAACTAGAGCTGTTGAGCTTTTTGCTCTTTTGCAGCCAAAACCACGTCTAAGAGTCTACACTGTAGATCTAGGCTTTTACTGTGGCTTTTCTGCCATTCCGAAACGTGTGGAGTTGATGTCATCAGCTCCAGTTTCTCCAGCTTGGCTTGTATTTAAAGGATCATCACATCTGGTCCCAAGCTAGGAGGAAAAAGCAAGTGGCATTACTCGTCTATGCATTCCCTCGACATCCTAGGGGGCTCTCCATACTGCAGAGTTAAAATACTGTGCTCTGGTTCTGGGCTCTCCCAAGGAATCGTCACGTCCTACAGAGAGCCACTTCTCAGCTTCCCCTGCCTATCACTGATAGGTTATAGGTTAAGGTTAGGTATCCTAAACATATCCCTTAATCCTGACCCTAACGATGTCGGGGATTTATTTGTATGACATAAGACAGCACGGGAGCCGCGGTAGCATAGTGGTTAATGCACTGGCTTCCTAGCTCAGTGGTCTATGGTTCGATCCCCAGATGAGGTGGGATTTTTTTAGGCCGCAAACGGCTCCTGGGTCGACCCAGCCCCAACTGGGTACCAGAGCAACTCTGGGAAGGTTAAGGCGGCTGGCGTGATGTTGGCCACGTCACCCCTAGTGTGCCGATGGTCAAGAAAATATGGACCTAACACCATATTCCCAATATGCCTCAATGGGCGTGTAACGGGATCCTTTAACTTTTACCTTTAAGACAGCACGACCCGCTATTCTTCATTTCAACCAAATTTTATTTAAAGAATTATTTAAATATTATACATAAAAAGGCCACCAAAACACACATTTATCTCCTAAAACAAGAAAATCCCTTGTCTGTCACACTCGTGCTACCTGTTGTAACTTCGCCCCACCAACAGGTGGGGACTGAGCGATGATTAATGGCCACAACTTAGGAAAAAATGAAACATACGCTAAGAAAAGCTTGCCAACTTTAACACGTAAACAAAGGCTCGGATGAGAAACAACTCGCCGTTAGCAATTTGCCGATTGGTATCAAGTTATCGAATATCAAACACATATTCCACGGCAGCGTGTGAATGAATTTGTTTACATTTTCAGGACAACGCTTCAATGCACCCAGCATTTTTATAAACCTAGAGTGTATTTTTAAAAATTAAAGTTTCAAGGATGGTGTTATTACCTTTTTTTCTTAAAATATTTATGGTTTGTATTATAATAATAAGAAATGGTAAAGATAGACCCATGGCAGATACTGTCGTTGGGGAGTGATGTGTTATAGACTTCACCATACTATGTCTAGTATCGAGAGGTGGGGTGACCTGTTCCCTTCCTCGCTTCATTTTCCTTCCCGAACTCAAAGTTGGGTACCCATTTACAGCTGGGTAGACTGGAGCGGGTCGATACCGTGATTCGAACCCGTCACCTTTGCCGCGAGAGACCAGTGCTCTAACCACTCTGCCAATCGGATGCTCTGGGCTTATATAATATATGTTATATTTAAAAAATTATTTATCTACTGCTTTTGTAGTGAACAGTCGTAGAAATGTCGCTCAAAGAGCGCATCGATTCTGGATTGTGTTTTTTGGTATCGGTTTCCTGCAAGGGACCCAGTAATACAGGTGAATCCATGGTCCACAGGGAGCGAAATAGAAATAGTGATTGTGCTTCATATAAGTAGACCAACTGTGCTCGTTGTCACTTCCTACTTCAAGAGCGAAAAATGGTGCATTCGTTCAGTCATTTTTTTTTTTCATGCATTTCTTCTATTTATTTGATTTTCTTATTGTTTCAGTGACGTTTGGGCTCTCGGCCTTCGGCCCAATGACATTTAGTGATATTTGTTCGCAAGTTGTTCTTTTGCTTCATATAAGGTGTTCCACTTATCTGGTAACGGGGAAGGAACAGTTTCCTAACATCATCGAAGACGTAGAGGTGGTGGTCAACAGTTTTAAAGGGGTAGGTAGGCCTACGTAGCTGGCAATCTGGAGTGTGTTGTGATTGGATTCTGTTCAAGTGATTGTTGAGTGTTACATGTTGTGTTCCTATAATCATTTATATGATACATTTTATTATGTGAGATTATTCATATTGGTGGTTTTCACAAGACGTAGACAGGTATATTAGATCTTTTATATGTTCAGATAAAACTACGGTTATTCATATTGGTGGTTCACACAAGACGTAGACATGTATATTAGATCTTTTATATGTTCAGATAAAATTACGGTTATTCATATTGGTGGTTCACACAAGATATAGACATGTATATCTTCTTCTTCGTTCGCCCTGAAAAGGACGGTGGTTGCGTTGTGTCTGTTTACAACGTAGCTGTGATATCTGCACCTTTCGGTCGACACATCCGACTTCTGCACGGCATTTTTTTAGGACCGGGTTTGCCTTCCCATTTCGATCCACACTCGCTCAGCCAGCCTGCACAGCTGCAGACTGTTTCCAGGACCACCACGTGGAGGTGGAGTGCGGTCTTGACCAGCTCTGGTTCGCTGGTCCTGACGCAGGCAGTCAAGCTATGAGTCGCTGACTGCGGTCTCTATTGCTGCGTCTTGAGGTCCCAGACATGTATATTAGATCTTTTATATGTTCAGTCAACCAGGTCAAAGAATTTCGTCCAGGGCGCAATGACTTTTCCAAGCTTAGTTTGCAATGCTGGGCTCTGAACAAGTTTCACCATGGGGGAAATTCCTGGAAGTGGGTGGATGATTTTAAGAGTCAATGAGGGCGTAATTAGCCTCACAGACAGTGGTTCACTTCCACATCGGTATACTATAGCATTGTGCATGGATGGTGGTCGTAAAATGATGACTCCAGATATCCCTCCATGCATTGATACGGGAGTGAATCGAGACTAACCACACTGCCAACTTATCGTCCTGAAATATACAGCCATGATGCTGGTTACTAGGATTCATCATTGCAAGATGTTCTAACTGTTGCCTGTCGATATATTTTTTAATCACTGGCGCTGTTCATTGTCCTCGATCTTCTCAATTAGGTCTTTGCATGTCCTATTCGCCGTTCTTCTCTGACAGACCATAAGGTCCTTATTATCTGGACACGTGTCCTAATATAAACCGACGGATGTTGCGTCTAGGTCGAACGAGGCAAAACTCGTAAACAGAAGGCATGTCATTTCACGAGTTTTTATTTTTTATCTTGGTTTTTTTTTTTTTCCTTAACCAGCGGCACTTGGGCTTTCAGCCCTTCGGCCCAATTACTAATTCACAAGTCAATGCGAGGCTGGGGAGCCTGTGGACTTTCCTTCCAACCCGGTCAGCTTCGCTCCTTCCCATCCACAGAGGGTTTATCTCAGGAGCCGTTCAGGTTATTTAGTCAAAATCCCCGTCGATGACACTCCTACAAATGACCGCGCCCGGGCTTGAACCTTGAATACCTGATCGCTAGCGCAGTGTGGTAACCATTACACCAGCGCGGCTCCCATCTTGGTTCTTTAAAAAGGTAAAGACACTGCCGTAAGGGAATGAAGTGTTAGAGACTTCACCATAGTAGTTACAGCTGTTATGAAGTGGGGTGTCGAGTTTCCTTCTTCGTTGCCTTTGCAATCCCTAACACAAGAGCAAAGTTAGGTACTCATTTTAAGCTAGGTAGAATGAAGCGTGTCGTGACCAGGTTTCGACCCAAGAACCCGGTAAATTCGCCGAGTGAGGAAAGCAAGCTAACCACTCAGCCAATCGAACGCTCCTATGTTCTTGGGTCCGTTAAAATCACTTGACAGTAGGCATACGGTGTTATTCAAACCAAGTCAGGTTCCATGCATCCAGGAGTGCGCGATCACATACCTCAACAAATCTAGGATTTTTTATACTCTCCATTAATTCTAGTGTTCACCTCTTCCCATATCAAATTGTTAATTTTTCCCGTCTTCCTGTGATTCTTTTCCTCCACTATTTTTTCTGTGGTCACGATGTTACGAGTAATTTAAATACTTGTCCAATGAATGTTCATTATCTACTCCTTATGTTATGTTTATTATTATATTTCGTTGTTCATTAGCTGTATTGTAAACTTCTTCGTTAATTATCTTAGTATTGTTCCTCAAGTACAATGCCACCCGGCGTTGGTAATTACGTCTCTTGACAACATCGCGTCGCCATTGCAGTTTATCAATTCTGTTTTTGACTTCTCTCATGTCACAATATAAAATTATCAATTCTGTTTTTGGCTTCTCTCATGTCACAATATAAAACTATCAATTCTGTTTTTGACTTCTCTCATGTCACAATATAAAAATATCAATTCTGTCTTTGACTTCTCTAATGTCACAATATAAAACTATCACTTCTGTTTTTGACCTCTCTCCACAATATAAAACTATCAATTCTGTTTTTGACCTCTCATTCCACAATATAAAACTATCAATTCTGTTTTTGACCTCTCATTTCATAATATAAAACTATCAATTCTGTTTTTGACTTCTCTCATGCCACAATATAAAACTATCAATCTTTCTGTTTTTGACTTCTCTCATTCTACAATATAAAACTATCAATTCTGTTTTTGACCTCTCATTCCACAATATAAAACTATCAATTCTGTTTTTGACCTCTCATTTCATAATATAAAACTATCAATTCTGTTTTTGACTTCTCTCATGCCACAATATAAAACTATCAATCTTTCTGTTTTTGACTTCTCTCATTCTACAATATAAAACTATCAATTCTGTTTTTGACCTCTCATTCCACAATATAAAACTATCAATTCTGTTTTTGACCTCTCATGTCCCAATATAAAACTATCAATTCTGTTTTTGACCTCTCATGTCACAATATAAAACTATCAATTCTGTTTTTGACTTCTCTCATGTCACAATATAAAACTATCAATTCTGTTTTTGACTTCTCTCCACAATATAAAACTATCAATTCTGTTTTTGACTTCTCTCATTCCACAATATAAAACTATCAATTCTGTTTTTGACTTCTCATTCCACAATATAAAACTATCATTTTTGTTTTTGACTTCTCTCATGTCACAATTTAAAATTATCAATTCTGTTTTTGACCTCTCATTTCACAATATAAAACTATCAATTCTGTTTTTGACTTCTCTCATGCCACAATATACAACTGTCAATTTTTCTGTTTTTGACTTCTCTCATTCCACAATATAAAACTATCAATTCTGTTTTTGACTTCTCATTCCACAATATAAAACTGTCAATTCTGTTTTTGACTTCTCTCATGTCACAATTTAAAATTATCAATTCTGTTTTTGACTTCTCTCGTGTCACAATATAAAACTATCAATTCTGTTGTTGACCTCTCACGTCACAATATAACACTGTCAATTCTGTTTTTGACTTCTCATTCCACAATATAAAACTATCAATTCTGTTTTTGGCTTCTCTCATGTCACAATTTAAAATTATCAATTCTGTTTTTGACCTCTCATGCCACAATATAAAACTATCAATTCTGTTTTTGACTTCTCTCATGTCACAATATAGGCTAACACTATCAATTCAGTTTTTGACTTCTCATTCCACAATATAAAACTATCAATTCTGTTTTTGGCTTCTCTCATGTCACAATTTAAAATTATCAATTCTGTTTTTGACCTCTCATGCCACAATATAAAACTATCAATTCTGTTTTTGACTTCTCATTCCACAATATAAAACTATCAATTCTGTTTTTGGCTTCTCTCATGTCACAATTTAAAATTATCAATTCTGTTTTTGACTTCTCTCATGTCACAATATAAAACTATCAATTCTGTTTTTGGCTTCTCTCATGCCACAATATAAAACTATCAATTCTGTTTTTGACCTCTCATGTCACAATTTAAAATTATCAATTCTGTTTTTTACTTCTCTCATGTCACAATTTACAATTATCTGTTCTGTTTTTGGCTTCTCTCATGTCACAATTTAAAATTATCAATCCTGTTTTTGACTTATCTCATGCCACAATATAAAACTATCAATTCTGTTTTTGGCTTCTCTCATGTCACAATTTAAAATTATCAATTCTGTTTTTGACTTCTCTCATGTCACAATGTAAAACTGTCCAGTATCGTCTCCCTTTGTCGTTCTCGAGTTTTTCCTTGAATATTTCTTGCCACACCATATTTCAGATTTTATCTGCTCCTAACATACCACTGGTATGAAAACAACAACAAAGAAAAACACAATAAGAAAGAAGAAAAAAAAGCAACCAAAAAAGTTAGTGTCGGTATAAAACACCATCAGCAACAACAAAAAGAACAACAAAGAAAGAAAATTAACAAAATAAAATTTTGCCTCGTTTTAGCGAAGCGCGTCCCGTTCAACCTAATCGGTTATATTATGGCGCATGTCTAAAAAAGACCTTTAGGTGTGACAACATTAAGTAAAAAAAAAACAACCAAAAAAGTTGTGTCGGTATAAAACAAAACAGTAGGCCTAAATAAATAATACGAATATGTCGCAAGCACTCGTTAGATAGGCCTATAAAGAATTAGAAAATTAAACAAGTTGGTTATATACGCTACAGTGGGCTACTTCTTTATTTCTTACGAGTAGGCCTTCCCGCAAAATAGGCCTATCAGTTTATGTGAATTTTTTATTTAGGCTACTGTTCACAGGTCGGTGGGGTTTCCCCTCTTTTTGAAACCAAAGCGGCCGTTTCATAAAATTACGCACGTTATAAATAATTATTGTTTTGTCATAACAATTCGCTTTTTCTAATTACTAATTCACAAGTCAATTAACTGCAGACGTACCTAGGTTATTTGCAAATCCATATGAATCTCTTCGCGGCGAGAAATAATCCGGGAATTTCTTTCAAGAAACAGTTACTCTTTCCGCGTCTGTGTCTTCTGGTGTGAATGCAATGTTTTATACTTCCTACACGTCTCGTGTGGCGGGTGTTTTTAGAATATAAATCATTTTGAAGCTCTGCCGCTCGGCAAGATGCTGTTGGCTCGACCTCTCTGGCTCGCTCGTTCGTGTGAAAGAGCTGTCGGCGTCCCAATACAATCGCGGCTCGCTGCGATAAACGTGGGGTCTTCGACAGTCGCTAGGCTTACACTTAAAGACCTACGAAGTTCGATTCTTCTGTCATCGGGCAAATAGAAAAAAAAAAAAAAAAACCTGCGCGTCCCTTGTTTTGATGTATTCCATTTCTCGTAAGCAGTCGGTGTCATAGCGTGATGCATTTCACGTCTGCGTTGTAATCTCTGACTAGACGTCTTCGCTCCTTTCAGTTTCTTAGGATTATATTGTCTGTACGCGCCACGCGCTTCAAAATAACCATAAGTGTGGACAAAACTACTTAATATAAAAATATAAGTTTAACGTTAATCAAATTTAACTACCCCAGACTTAAGGGTCTTTTATGTTTGGACATGCGCCCTAATATAACCGACTAGGTTGAACGGGACGCGCCTCGCGAAACCGAGGCAAAACTTATTTAAAAAAAAAAAAAAAAAAAACTTAATTATAACATTACTTGCAATAACCCGTCAACATTGTCAGGTTATTAATTATAGTGTGTTGTTTCTGTTACATGTATTACAGACGATATTATCACTTCTGTGGTCATTTCATTGCAGGCGACCGTCATTAGATATTTGTAGTGATAATTATATGGACGTATTAAATATGAAGACATGGAGTAACCTTACCTAAATGACATGTGGAGCAGTGATAATGATCTAATGGATCATTGACTAAATAACTAACATTTCTTTTATGACAACATGTCTTGTAATTGTTCGCCCATCTTTTAAAATCTTGCCCTGATCGACTTACTGCCTCTGAGAAGCCATAGTCGACTTAGTGCCTCTGAGAACAACGTTCGAAGTTTGACGAAACTCCAGTTCATGTACTGTTTATCAATCGTGTTGTTTGGCTTCTTTCCATAATCAAACTGTTCGTGCACATCTTCATTTGCGCACTTTTTTAATTTCCGGAGAGTACATATAAGGGAAACAATACAATTATTGTCTAACTTTCAACAACAGTTGCACCCCCTTAGCTTTGGGTGAAAGTTAATGTACTCTCTCGAAAATAGAAAAAAATGCTCAAATGACGGTGTGCAAAATGTGACTGACCGACCACCGACCGAAGTACTTACGGAGGATATTATGATATTGAATGAATTAAACAAAGCTGTTTTCCTTCAGTGTGTAAAAGAAAGAAGTATTTGTTTTTAAATAAGTCAATGTCCTGTACGTTTGTCTTAATTTTAATTTCGATAAATGAAACGGTTGCTCCCATCATACTTACTTAGTTGTTCCTCTTTTACCGTGAGGTGTAGAGATTTGGAAGAGAGAGCGCCACACTATTCTATCGGTTGTCTTCCTCCTGGCCTGGTTCCATTCTAGTCCTCTGTTCTTTAGAGATTGTATAATGTCCTCCCAGCGAACTCTGGGTCGTTCTGGAGGTCTGGATTCCTAGCTCTTGGTTTCAAATATTTGTCGTGGTAGCCGATCTTCTTCCATTCTGCAGACATAGCCAAACCATCGTAATTGAGACTGTTCCACTCAGGTCTGCAGGGGCTGGGTTTTGAGGCCCTGGCGTATCGTCTGAGTGTGGACCATATCTATTCTTGTTACTTCAACCACCTTCCTCATATACCTCATTTCTGAGGTTTGGAGCTGGCTTTTGTGAGTTGTAGTTTCTGCTGTTGGACCAGTTCTACTTCTTTTTTTTTTTATTGTTTTTTTTTAAGTTTTAGTTGCTCAGAGTGTGAGAATAAAAATAAATTGCAGCAAATGCTAAAAACAATGACAAATCACAGTATCTATAAATCAAGACTATCCACGTCTCGCTGCCATATAGAAGTGTGCTGGTGATGCAGGTATTATATACCGCAGCATTGGTCTTCATTGTAAGTTTGGAGTTTCCCCACACACGCGTTGTGAGGCGGGCAAAGGTAGCTGCAGCTATGCAAATGCGGCTGTGAATTTCTGTGTCCAGAGAAAGTTTGTCGTTGATGGTAGATCCCAGGTATGTGAAGTTGTGCACCACTGCCAATTCACAGTTATCGATAGTGATAACTGGTGTAACATCCAGATCCTGACCCAGAACATTTGTTTTCTTAAGACTTATTGTGAGACTAAAGTCCTTGCATGCTTGGGTGAAGCGATTCATCAATCTCTGAAGCTCCTGTTGACTTTGAGCGACGACTGCAGCGTCGTAAGCGAATAACAAGTCTCTTATAGTGATCTTTCTGATGTTTGTTTTTGCCTTCAGCCTTGCGAGGTTAAACAGTTGGCCATTTGGCCTAGTGTGAATGCGTATTCCTTCAGTCTCCGAATGCATGTTTCAAGAGCGAGGCAAAGAAAATTCCGAAGAGGGTCAGAGCCAGGACGCAGCCTTGTTTAACGCCACTGCTTATGTCAAAGAGATGTGATGTGCTTCCAGCATATGGGACTGTTCCCTAAATGTCTTCATGGAATAACGTTATCATTTCCAGCAATTCAGTGATGCAGCCTATTTTCTGGAGGATTGTCTGATGCCTTTGTGAGGTCTTCAAAGACGATATATATAAAGGCCTTTTTTGCTCTGTTAATTGTTTCTGAAGTTGGTGGAGAGAAAAGATCATGTCTATTGTTGATCTATCAGCTCGGAATCCACACTGCGGCTCTGGATATATGCGCTCAGCTAACTTGTGTAGTTGCATTAAGATGAACCTGGTGAAAACATTACCACGAATACTAAGAAGAAAGCGTGTGTCTAAAATATTGTTTTTATTTTATATTTTCTTCTTTTTAGTGTTAGCAAAATTATGACCTACTAAAACATAAACAATATTTTTACTTATTGTAAATCTGGTCTAAAATTTCTTAAGCGACCCATGTCTGTTAGAGCATCAATATTACATGACTTTGTGCCTGTTAATTTAGTGCAATCAGTTTCTTCAATTTGAAGGCCATCTAGAGATCGAACTCGACTTTCCCTTGATTCATAATTTTATAATTTGGATTGTTTCCCTTGATTTAGTTAGACACTTGCTTGAGTACTGCCCTGTTTTACGCATAGAAAACAAATAAAGCACACCACGTACTCTTGAATTTTTAATTAACTTGATTATGGCCCCTGATTTGTTTTCATTTCTTTACGAAAAACTTTAATTGCTCATAATGTCATAATTGCAATATTAAATTATTAAATAACTGACTGATTATTGTATTGTCATCGGGAATACGCAACTAAGCCAAGTTTCAGAGCTATTGCTCATCTGAAAGTGATTGAAAAATCGATTGCAAGATTTGAAAGTGACATACGTGAAGTTAAATAAAAGCGTGTAAAAATGGGTTCCAGGCTGTGCTTAGTGAGTTAAAGAAGGTGAAAGGAGCGAGGGAGAGAACTGGTCATCGCACGATATGAAGCTGAAGTCTGGTATAGACTTAACACTTTAACCTCCCCTCCCCCTACGTCAGTATCTTATATGGGGCTAACTTTAGAGCATCAAGTGGCAGAGTGGCTAGAGTTCGAGCTTCTCAAGGCAATGTTACCGAGTTCGAAACCAGGTAGCGTCGGTCACGCTCCAGTCTACATAACCGAAAATGGTTACCTGATGCTACTCTTCAGTTGCTTAAAAAAAATGTAGCGAGGAATTAGTTACCCCCAAATCGTAACGCTGACACCTACTAGAAGTGCAGTCTCTAACACTTCTCTCCCCTTAGGCAGTTTCTTCTGTTGGACCAGTTCTACTTTTTTTTTTTTTAATTGTTGTATTTTTAAAAGTTTTAGTTGCTCAGAGTGTGAGAAATAAAAATAAACTGCAGCAAATGCTAAAAACAAAGACAAATCACAGTATCTATTAATTTGTGAACACAACTATAACATTTAGTCTCCATACAGTTGGATAAAGTAGTGAACCTCAGCCTTCGCACTTTGAGAAACTGACCATAAACTTCAGCCTCCGCACTTTATGGAACTGCCTATAAACTTCGGCCTCCCAGCAATTTGTGGTGCTGACCGTGAACTTCGGCCTCCGGAATTTGAGAAAATGCCCATAAACTTCAGCCTCCTCACTTTGTGGCGATAACCATCATTGCTTTCTGTGAACATATGAGATACCAACAGCTTCAAGCTGACCATTGCTTTCTGTGAACATATGAGATACCAACAGCTTCAAGCTGACCATTGCTTTCTGTGAATATAGGAGATACCAACAGCCTCAAACTGACCACAGGTTTACTGTGAACATATGAGATACCAACAGCTTCAAGCTGACCATTGCTTTCTGTGAACATATGAGATACCAACAGCTTCAAGCTGACCATTGCTTTCTGTGAACATATGAGATACCAACAGCCTCAAACTGACCACAGGTTTACTGTGAACATATGAGATACCAACAGCTTCAAGCTGACCATTGCTTTCTGTGAACATATGAGATACCAACAGCTTCAAGCTGACCATTGCTTTCTGTGAACATATGAGATACCAACAGCTTCAAGCTGACCATTGCTTTCTGTGAACATATGAGATACCAACTGCTTCAAGCTGACCTTTGCTTTTTGTGAACATAGGAGATACCAACAGCCTCAAACTGACCACAGGTTTACTGTGAACATATGAGATACCAACAGCTTCAAGCTGACCATTGCTTTCTGTGAACATATGAGATACCAACAGCCTCAAACTGACCACTGGTTTACTGTGAACATATGAGATACCAACAGCTTCAAGCTGACCATTGCTTTCTGTGAACATATGAGATACCAACAGCCTCAAACTGACCACAGGTTTACTGTGAACATATGAGATACCAACAGCTTCAAGCTGACCATTGCTTTCTGTGAACATATGAGATACCAACAGCTTCAAGGTGACCATTGCTTTCTGGGAACATATGAGATACCTACAGCCTCAAGCTGAGCATTGCTTTCTGGGAACATATGAGATACCAACAGCCTCAAGCTGTCCATTGCTTTTTGTGAACATATAAGATACCAACAGCCTCATGCCGACCACTGCTTTCTGTGAACATATGAGATACCAACAGCTTCAAGCTGACCATTGTTTTCTGTGAACATATGAGATATCAACAGCTTCAAGCTGACCATTGCTTTCTGTGAACATATGAGATACCAACAGCTTCAAGCTAACCATTGCTTTTTGTGAATATATGCGATACCAACAGCCTCAAGCTGTCCATTGCTTTTTGTGAACATATGAGATACCAACAGCCTCATGCTGACCACTGCTTTCTGTGAACATATGAGATACCAACAGCTTTAAGCTGACCATTGTTTTCTGTGAACATATGAGATATCAACAGCTTCAAGCTGATCATTGCTTTCTGTGAACATATGAAATACCAACAGCCTCATGCTGACCACTGCTTTACTGTGAACAAATGAGATACCAACAGCTTCAAGCTGACCATTGCTTTCTGTGAACATATGAGATATCAACAGCTTCAAGCTGATCATTGCTTTCTGTGAACATATGAGATACCAACAGCCTCATGCTGACCACTGGTTTACTGTGAACTTAATGAGATACCAACAGCCTCAAGCTGACTACTGCGGTCTGTGAACATATGAGAAACCAACAGACTCAAGCTGACCACTGGTTTACTGTGAACATATGAGATACCAACAGCCTCAAAGTGACCACTGCTTTCTGTGAACAAATTCAAGATGACGTCTGAAAGTGAACGAAGAAGAAGAAGAAATGTTTTCCCAAGATACAGGACATGTACAAGTATTAAGAATGCGAGTAGATAACTTAAAGTTATTGACTGATACATTGTGTCTGGAATGGCTAAGCGGTTAGAGCACTTTCCTCTCGCGGCACGGTTTGTCAGCTGTGTTGCCACCCTGAATTTTGAAAAAAAAAGAGCGACCTAGCTTGTACCGTACATAACATCTAGATTTCTAATTTTGGGTGACTTTTAGGCGACTTGAGCTACTATAGGCGGTTTTGGGGCTACTTTTGGGTATTTTTTGAGCTACTTTGGGCGAAAAATCGAAAACCAAAAGTTGATCTAGTTGGCGTTCTTCAACTAATGAAGCAGAATGACACATTGACGGGACTAAAGCAATCGGCAATCGAGATGTAGGTGAATCCACATAGGGGTGGCAACGCTGGTTGCCAGGTTTCCGAGATCGAAAGCTGCTAGCGTCACGCTCCAGTCCACCGAGCTGTAAATGGGTACCTGACTCTTGTATTGAGTTAGGGGAGGCAAAGGCAACGAAGAAGGGAACTGGTCACCCTGTCTGATTTTAAAAACTCGATCTAGTATGGTGAAGTTTCTAACACCTCACTCCCCTACGGCGGTTTACGTTACATGCCTACCTTTACCGTGTAGTCGTGACAACAAAGTTCTCCGAGTAATTGAGCAATTATTTGTCGAGCACAATTTTTCTCTAAAGCCGTGGTTCTCAACGTGGGCCATGCCATATTTCCAGGGGGCCACAGGAAGATGGTAAAGTACCTTTTTCCACCTAACAGCGACTATGAGTGGGGCCACAGAGGTAAATGAGGCTCAGACGGGGGCCATGATAAAAAAAGGTTGAGAAACCCCTGCTTTAGAGCAGGGGTTTCTTAACGTTGTGCCACGGACCCCTTTGATTTCCTGATGAAGGCTATGGGCCCATTTGATTTCCTGATGAAGGCTATGGGCCCCTTTGACTACCTGATGAAGGGTATGGACCCATTCGACTACCCGATGAAGACTATGGGCCCCTTTGACTACCTGATGAAGGGTATGGGCCCCTTTGACTACCTGATGAAGGCTGTGGGCATCTTTGATTGCCTAATGGAGGTTATGGATCCCTTCTTGGAAAATAACGAACATATGAGCGGAATGTAAAATTTTACATTTTAAATTTTAGGTTTTGTACACGGACCCCCCCCCCCCCCCCCCCCCCCCCCCCCCCCCCCCCCCCTAAAATCCAGTCACAGACGCTCAAGTGGCCCATGGACCGCAAGTTAAGAAACCCTGGTCTAGAGGTTGCAAAAGTTGTTGAAATCTCAGGAATAAAGTATAAAGTGTTTCTTATCTCGGAAAAAAGTAAATAATTAACTTATGTGTTTGGCTGGCCGCGTGTACTGTCACGATTCACAGCTGTTGTATGTCCTTTCACGATTCAATCTCCCAGCGAGGCTATAGTAAGGTAAAGGTAAAGGAACCCGTTACACGCCCATTGAGGCATATTGGGAATATGGTGTTAGGCCCATATTATCTTGACCGTCGGCACACGAGGGGTGATGTGGTCGGCATCACGCCGGCCGCCTTAACCTTCCCAGAGTAGCTCTGGTACCCATTTGGGGCTGGGTCAACCCAGGAGCCGTTTGTGGCCTAAAAATTTTCCGCCTCATCTGGGGATCGAACCATAGACCACTGCGCTAGGAAGCCAGTGCACTAACCACTACGCTACCGCGGCTCCTGAGGCTATAGTGCCTGGTTCGAATTCCCAGAGTGCCTATCGCTTGTGTTGTAATACGTACTTTTATGTTGTCTAGTGTATTTCTTCTTTTTTCTTCTTTCTTTCTCACGTTAGAAAATCTAGATTGTTAGTACGAAGACGTTCTGAGAAATTCATGATTTTTTAAACATATTCCTCCTGAAAAGAAAGATAGCTATGTAGAGAGTTTCAGTAAGCCTGAATATTTTACGACTTGTCTGAGGGTCTTCGTCATTTTTATGGACGCTTACAGAGATTCTAATGACATATTCACACGAAGTTAGATGCCAGGCGAGAACTCAAAAATGGTGGTTGGGTCGTTAGTGCCAAGACTAGAATGAGTAGAACAGATTTTTTTCTTAACTGTAGGTAAAAACTGAACGCATAAAAAGTCGCGCTAATGTTTCTGCGTGGTGTATGCCAAGAAATGTTAATTCAGAACTTTTTGACTGATACGAGAAGTACAGGAGAATTACAAGACGACTGGAAACAGTTTGAAGTGCCAGATTACAGCAAAAATGAAAAACCAAGAGTGAAACATTAAAAAAAAAATAAAATAATAAGTACAGTGAAAATGTTGCGAACGTTTGCCGCAGTGCCGTAGCGAAGGGGTGGGGTGCCCCAAAAAGTCGAGTCGTTTTTCTGCGAACATATTGTGACAGGGAGCGTCTGAGAGAATGGGTATCGGATGTGAGACAACGGGAACTAGATATAAATCGGGGATTTAGGTTATGAGATATGGTCAGTTCCTTAAAAATGGTTTAACTGTTTTGCATAAGCATAGGGCAGATTATGGTAGTAAAAGAAGAGATGGGGACTTTTAGTATTATTAAACAAAGGGAGACGACTTGTAATTATGTCCCTGGAGGGTTGTAAGTGAGTTGTTTTTGTAAATAGTGCGAACTAAGTAAGTTTGGCACAGGAGTGCGTGGAGTAGGTGAACTCTCCATGATAAATAATGGTAGGCCTAATTGAAAATCGACTTTTGAAGGTTAGGTAGTTGAGACTGAGACGCGTTAGGCGTAGGTAGAGAAAAGGGTTTTCTCCCAAGTGTTGAAGTTGTTCATGGCGAGACCCTTGGAAGGGTGCAAACGAGATAGCAAGCCTTAATCAGGTAGCTTTCTGTGATCACAGAATTATGTACTGCTATCTAGCTCCCCAAGTTCTTATATGCCAAGTTGATAGTGAAAATGCTGGTTGAGCAAAAACTAGATGTAGTTAATTAAAGTTTTTCTCAAGCTTGTGTGAGTTTTCAAGATTTTGGAGCAAGAATGGTTTTCGTAAGGCATAGTACAAGACAGACGGAGTTCATGTTGAGCAGGTATGATTGCAGTTTATATTTGAAGATAGACTTTTAGATAAAACAGAGACAGACGTAGTGATCAGGTAAACTGGTAGAAAATCAACATCCCTTGCAGTTTTTGGCCAGTCTTCTAGCAAGATACACCAGATGGTCACTAAGTGAAACGTTATAAAGACAAACTATCTTTCTTAGAAGATCACCCAGGCGACATGACAGTGGAGAAACTAGACTAGAGCAGAGCAGTGACAGACATGTGCAAGAATATATGTTTTACAGATGTCGCTGATTGAGAAAATGTACGAATTGGAATTATATCAAGTTGAATGTAAAATCTATGAGATAAATCCAAAGAAGAGTGAAGCAGATTCTACTGTATGTAAATAAACCTTGAAGTTCGTTTCACTGCTGTTGGAGTACAGTGTGTCAACAGAGTTTAGAAATCATCAACCATCTGTACGTCTTGTCTAGCAGTGCATTTCATCACTTTGTGTTCATCAGAGTGTTTACATTGTCTACTCACACATACTATCCACTGGTTAGGGCAGTGATCTGAACCTCTAACATCAACACGCACGGCCACAATATGTGTCCTATTAACACACTCCAAATGTTGTCCTCCCTAGCCAATTCTATTATTTTATATTTATAAATAAATTTGATACCTGCAAATAATATGATCACAGCTAAGATGTCTGCAGTGTACTGTTTTTACTGTTAATAGAAAAACTTATTAAAAAGACCGGTGTCGTGGTTGAGTTAGAGTGTAGAGTATTTGTCGAGTTGGACAATAGTAGTGAAATCGACAAGGGATAGTGGACTGACAGAGGTATAGATTACACACACAGAAAGGTGTAAATAGGGGATGGACTTGAGACAACCTGGAAGAAGATTTATCAAAATGATCTCTCTCTCCAAGCCTCAACTAACTTTTATTGTCTAAGCACCTCCTGCTCTCACTCTTTTCTCTTATCAAACATAGAGATTACAGTAAAGAGCTAAAACAAGTTAATTATGGATGGAAGGGTCGTGAACAGCGCATTAATAAATGTGTAAACTTTATTAAAGAAGAAAAGCATGAAAATAATGCATCTCATCCCAACAACATAAAATTACATCAATAATAATAAAAAATGCAAGATACACCAACATACACACACACCATCAATCATAAAACCTGTAGAACAAAGAGAAATGAAATAAACTGAGTGTCAGCCCGTCCGCTTTCGTGGGACCAAAAGCTAGCTCCAGAAAAGTGTCTTACATGTAGATCCTTCAAGGTGAGGGAATAAGCCTACAAAACTTTCCTTGTAGGTGCTATCATTGGTGACCTCTAATTGCGCGAGGTGGGCTGGAAGACTCTATTTACTTCCGGTTTATCAAATGAATAAACTGAGTGTCAGTCTGTCCGCTTTCGTGGGACTAAAGGCTCTAGCTCCAAGAAGTGTCTTTACGTAAATATATACTCCACGGGGGATGGAATTAACCTGTAAAATTTTCATGTAAGGGCTAAACGTTGGTGACCCCTAATTGCGTGAGGGGGCTGGAACTCTGTCTATCTTTGGCTGGCCGCTCCTAAGTGCGAGGTTCTACATAAACCCAGAAATACACCAGACGAAGTTACTTGAGGACAAAGGGTCCCAGGCGTTCTTATCTGGCGCTATTGCTTGCTTGGCATTAAATCCGGTTTGGGCTGGTTTGACTGTGGTTTGGTAATCGAAATTCTGCTATAGACACTGCTGAGTGATATCGGGAGCCGCAATGCTCTGACTGGTAATGCAATAGGCGAGTAGGAGACTACTACTGCAACCGATGATTTCAGATTTAGCGTTGGCTCGTTACATACTGCGTGAGCTTTATTCCCTTTTAGAGAGAATGGCGTTGACGGAAAAAAGGGGTTTTGTTTCAGGTATTGGGGTTGACGCCTCGTGAATGCTAGGTATTACTCAGAAACCCTCTAGATCGAAGAGAATGGGACGTTCTTCGCCTGACTGGATTCTTGTTCTAGCAATCCGGTATCCCTGAAACTGAGACCCAAAGGAGACACCCTTTACATTAAGCAACAACAAAATCACACTAATGTTATATAACATAGTTATGCTCCGCTCCTTCCACTCTATCAATTATCAGCATGTGCCCGCATAGGCTTAATATATTTTGTACACCCAGGTACCTGTCAGTAAATGTTCTGACAGCAAAAACTACTCCTCTTCTCCAAAATAAACATACAGGAACCCTAACCCTGTAGTTACAGCTGAATGGATTCTATTCATCTTACAACATTAAGTGAATTTACATAAACAGATTACAGCATTTGACATTACACAAATAAATCATATGCCCCCTTGGGGAAATATATATAACATCCCACCAATGAATACATAGAAAAATGCAATGATCCTGCTATAATAATACAGCTGTGGCTGAATCATAAGATATAATTATATCTATGCCTGGTGACTGCTTTCTGTGAAAGTTATAGACTAGTGCCTAGCGACACAAGTACCGTAAGCATAAAATGAGTTTCACCCTGCCACTAGAAGTATCTATCAAAAAGGAATAAGTGACTATCTCCTATAATTCAGTGTTTAAGTGCCTGTCCACACCTCTGACATTATCTTACAGAAATGACAGTTAATTAGCCTATTCTTAACCCATGATAAGCATCTGTGGACTGCTTCTACGCCTAGTGAGTGTCTGTTATTGTAAGTCTATCATTTAACCCATTATAAACCAAAACAGCGTAAACACCACTTAACTAAGGCCGTAGACAGCGCTACATTATCACTGAACTAAATTACTAGGAGAAGTCCTCAGAAATGAATTCACGTCACATTCCTATCAGATATATAAAAAGCTAACATGAATATTTATATATTAATAAGATATGTCAACTCACCCCGAAAAATGACTAGAGATAGGCCTTAACATTTAGTTCTGTGTTAAAGTCTGCCTTATCTCATGATGGTCCATCTCGGGCCAGGAAATATTTCTACGAGTGTGTTAGTCTATTAAGACTAACCAGATTTATAATTTACAAACAACGCTACCCGGGACATCTGCGTAGCCTGATTCTACAGATGTATCGGCGTAATGCGTAATAAAGAGTAAGACAGAGGTTTCTCTAGAGACTACATCAAAGACAACAGACCCCGTGCGAAAGTTCCTTCAGGTAGAGAAATGCATAATATTATGAGAGCTCTAACTCGTCTAAGGGGCAAAACCCAGAGACTGACCGCGATTGTTATCTCCCCCTTGTTTCGAAGATGAAACGGTTACCCAGGCCTCAAAGGGTACCACCCGCTAGTAGACCGTTTCTTCACAGAAACCCGTTCGCTCGTTCAAACGCTTTAAGCGTAACAGAAATGTTTCTCTGGTCAAACGAACACCAGGTGCGCTGATGTAACGTTATCTGACCGTTGAAGGCCAGAACGTAAACAAAGCGCGGGGTGGGTCTGCGAAGGGGGAAAATGCAAGTAGAATATGAAAGAAAAGAAAATACAAATGTCTAGGAAAACAGAATATTAAAGAGTAACAAATAATCGGACGTGATGGTAAAATAAATTAACAGTCACTGTGACAACCGGTTTATTTCTTTTCTTTTGTGTTTAATTAATTCTTAAACTTCACATTTTCCCAATAATGATACTATTGTTCTTAATATACGGTAATTATAAATTTAGGATAATACTTGCTATAGTCCTTTAAACTTCCTTTCGATATGTCTACAAAATGAACATATATTTTATCTGGCGGTGACCGAGACATATTTTTCCTGGCTCACCCCGGGCGCTAAAAACCCTCTGTACGCCACTGGTTAGCTGCTCAAGAAATCTCCCAAACAGAAAACTTAACACAGAGGCTGTTTGATTATTCATTACATTTCAGCCACCCCCCTACCCTTTTTCGAGATTAGGACTTCATCAAATACACGCAAAACTTCTGCTAACCGTTCGAAGTATTTCCATGTTGTTTTTTTATTCCCATGTTTTCCTTATTCCATTTATTGTTGTGTATAATTAAATTCTCCATGTGTTGTTTGGTTTTTCTCTTTTTATTTTACCATAGGTATTCCAGAACAAGGACTACCTTGTAATGCCATCAACTGTTTTTTCTTAAAGTGAGTCCAATATCCATCGCCAGCGTCTTCTTCTCACATCTTGTTTCACAGGTACTTGTCTGGTTCTTTCCATCAGTTCCGCATGTCTTTTCATGCAGAAGGAACTCACAGAATATGTGACGGGCGAGAGGAGCTGGGTAGTGGCCTTTTTTTTGCCTTCTTGTGGCGAGGCGCGTTCCTTTTAACCTATGTGGTTATATCAGAGCACATTTGCCAACTAAAAATAAGTGTTGACTGCTAGCCCAATCAGCGTTGATAGATTCTAAGTCCTGAAAAGGACAAACATTATCTATCTGCTAGCCTAAAGCCAGCTACGCTAACGCCCGAGCTAGGCTGTGTTATTGAATTTATCTGGGAAGTGGCCCGCCTGCCACACATTCATAGCAAGATCCGCCCGCAAGCAGCCGTCTAGCTGGAGTTACGTCTAGGGTTAAAGTAACTCCTCGTAGCTTTGTGTGCAGTTCTGGGTTCTCAAAATGTTTCACCACAAGGGCAAGATGATGTATGGACACTGGTGTGGCTAGTTGATTCATGAAGCGATGGCCAGGCAGCTCGAAGGTTGCCATTGTCCAGGATGTACCACTGTTGAAGGGTGGCTGCTGAAGACTTTGTTGAAGGAGGGAGGCTTTTACTTTCATTGGCCAGTGCATCGCTTCGTTCATTTATTCTTTGTTGTGCCTTGATGGTATAATACGCGAAGGTGGGTTTAGAATCTTGTGAATATCATAATTGTTGAATTTGTAAACTTCAATGAACGTGATAAGTCCTTTAGCGAGTCCATACAGTTTAATGCACATCTTTACGCATAAAAAACAATCCACATATGTTTGATCATGAAATATTATATATAAAATTTGAATCCTATATTGAATCAGCTATCTGTGCATGTCAGTCCTTGTCCCGTAATTTGAATTACTATAGGCAGAACGTCATAACTATATGTACGCACGGTTGGTGATCCCAACGGCCGACAGTGAGATTATGCGTCTGGCAAAATATAATTAATAAGGACTGTTAATTCATCCCGACTTAGGTTTAGTCAATTACTAACCTGAAACATTTCATCTCTTTTCATAGTAACAGTGGACTGACCCATGTTCATACTTAAATACAATATAACTGTTTGGCACTCCATGCCCGACCCTATAAGAATACAAGGACACGTCTTTTCAGTTCGACGGTCATACAAGAAAGGGTCCCGTCTCTTGGTCACGGTGCGTGACCTACCAACGCTAACACGTCATAATTCGATCGTGTGTATAGCGTTCAATAGCCTAATAATACTTTACATTATATTAAATGCTGCAATCCCCAAAACTGCACGCTCTAGCAGACGGCGTCTATAAAAATACCGTAACAATTCCCTGTCCACCGGGGGAAAAAAAATCTATTCGATAGATCTTTTTTTTTGTTGAAAACCTATCTGAGTGAATAATCTGAAAAATTTAACAAAAATGCGACATATGGCCTACGATGTTCTGTCTAGAACAGTGTCCTTGTCATGTCGACTAACTAACAGTCATATAATATAATAACGATCATGTTATATAGAATTGTTATACAAAAATGTTATATTAACTAAAAGAAAATGTGTAATGTTGATATATATATTACTCAATTAATTTAAAGTCTGTCGTAATGAAATGTCACGTCAAGACTAATCTAACTAATTAAAATTAAACTAATTAATTATACTAAGTGTGTATTAAGAATCAAGTTATTGAAAATCTAATGCAAGAAAATGAAAGACGATGTTATGAGAAAAGAAAAGAGAAAAAAAACCAAATGAGAAGTAAAGTAGAGAAAGAAAATAATGTATAAATTTAACTTAGTTATGTGTGTTTGACATTAATTATCTGGTTAAGTGGTTAATACCTATCTAACTTAACTAACTAAATAATAAACTAGTATGTAATGTGTCAACATAATTATTAAATATGCAATATGATTATGTAATTTTAAGAATATTATCTAAGAATTGTGTGAGCTTTCTTTTCTTTCTTTCATTTTTTTCATATTTCATTTTTTCATATTTATCTCACCTTTCATTTTAATTTCCATTACTTCAACGACTAAATTAAAATTAATTAACATTGGATATGACGATCCATCCGTAGTCTTGATCTTTGTGAATTTCCATTAGAAAAACTGTTCAAATGTTCTGACTCAGAATAAATATAGAACTTCTTAACGTCCAATAGTTCAAGTCATATACCGAATTAGTTCGACTGGATTTCACTTATTATTTCCGAAATTGTTTCAAATAGTTTCATCCTGAATGGACACTAACCAAAGTCCCGGCGTAAATACGAACACATTGTCATTTGATTTCGTACATTTCGTATAACGTATGTCTCTAGTAAGCAGATACTTGTTTTGTAGTCAATGGTTCATTTCTATGTCGAAAATGCAACGATAGTACTATGTCTCTTGGGTAAGTTTCTGCGAAGAGTATTATTGTTTATGAATCGACATCAGAAGGGTTTCTAGAGAGAGTATCTGCCAAGATGTTCTCTGATCCTGTAATGTACTCGATGGAGAAATCAAAAGGCTGAAGGAGAATAGCGAATCTGGTGAGCTTAGGACTTTTATGATTCGCCCGTCGTAGTGATGCCACAGCCTTCTGATCCGTCTGGACCACGAATGGGGCCCCCAGCAAAAATTTCTCCAGTTTTGTAATCGCCCAAACGACTGCCAACAATTCCCTGTCGACAGTGGAGTATTTGACTTCTGGCGGCTTCAGTTTCCGAGAGACATGGATGAAGGATGTCGTCATGATATTGGAGCAAACAAGCGCCAATTCCGTAATTACTCGCATCTGTACGGAGTATAAACTTTTTGGAAGCATCAGGTAGTCTCAAAATAGGTGGGTGTGAAAAGATATCAATTATTTTACGAAATATTTTATCACATTCACCAGTCCATGTCACCTTCACCGGCATGTCTTTTTTTAATAGAGATGATAAAACAGCCGTGATAGATGACAAGTTAGGTACGAACCTGCTGTAATATTGGACTAGTACTAACAAGCTTCTAACCTGTTTCTTCGTTTGAGGAACGGATACGTTTAAAATTTTAGAAACCGTACTAGGAAGTGTTTGGATATATCCCGCTCCAACGATATGTCCCAAAAAAGTTATTTCATGAAACGCTACTTGTAATTTTGTAGGTTTAGCAGTTAAATTATTCTTTCTTAATGTTTCCAAAACATATTTAAGTCCCGAAAAATGTTCCTCAAATGACGAACTAAATAAGCAAATGTCGTCAATGTATGTGATGATGTCTGATCTACCTGACAAAATTTGTCGCATCATGCGAATAAAGGTAGCTGGAGCGTTAACAAGCCCAAAAGGCATCACATTCCACTGGTATAGACCTTGCGGAGTGGAAAACGCTGTGTAGTATTTAGCTTTTTCGGTTAGTGGTATCTGCCAATAACTTTTAGTTAAGTCTATCTTAGTGAATATAGTTGCGGTAGATAGACGTGCACCCGTGTGTTGCCGGGGCCCGAAAGGGGAGCAAAGAATAGTAACACTGCACCCTACCACGCATGTCGTAAAAGGCGACTAAGGAGGGTTGGGCATGGGGCTGTTTACCCCATCCCGTAAAAACTTTGCACAGTGGGCTGATCACCTGCTTGCCAACCAATCTGATTACGGAAACAACGATAGATTGTTTGGTCTGTTTCTGTTCCACAAAGACGCCACTAGGCGTGGTGGAAACAGCGACAGATTGATCAATTTGTTGTTGCCCTAAGACGCCACTAGGCGTACTGGCCACATACTGCTTTGCCGGTTGGTGGCTAAGGATGGAAGAAGAAGAAGATAGACGTGGCAGTAAGTCGTCGAGAAGTGGATGTGGTTCGCTATCAACTACAGTTTGTGCATTTAATTTTCTATAGTCGACGCATAGTCTAATGTTATTGTCCTTCTTTCGGACAATAACTAATGGAGAAGAAAATGGAGAATTACTAGTCTCAATAATCCCTAAAGATAACATCTGTTCAAGTTCCTTAGTAGTTTTAGTAAGAAAGTGTAGAGGAACAGAATAGGGATGTACCCGAATTAGAGTATCATCGTTAAGAGTGATGTCATGACTAATGACCGATGTGCGACCTGGAACGTCGGTCAACACATCTGGATAAGATTGTAAAAGTTCAGCAATCTGTTGATGCTGTTGCGGTGTAACCGACGAAGAGATAGTTACGTCCCGCCAAGATTCAGTAGGTTGGACTACAGGTACAGGTAACGCCAACTGTACCTCAGGAAAAGAAGATTCTTCTTCCTGGGTAACAGACAGATTAGAATAGTGACATGTAGGTACGAAAGTGTCATCTAGCTCATGAAAAATAGCTTGTAGATGTTCCGGACGGGTATGAAACTGTTTGAGCATATTTATGTGAAATATTTTGTTATGTCCCTTAATGTCCAGGACATAATCGACATCAGAAATTTTATCAATTACCTGGTATGGACCATTCCATGAGATGAGTAGTTTATTATCATTATGTGGCAATAACACATAAGCTTGATCTCCTGGAAATAATTGACGTAATCGTCTAGTACTGTTTTGGAAAGTTCTAGCTTTCGCTTTAGCAGCCTCAGATGAAGCTGTTGCCGTTTTGCAGGCATCAATAATATTATTCCGGAGATTAATTACATACTCATAGGATGACTGGGTATCCTGAGTCATCTCTGAGTCAATCAATAAGTCTTTTATTAGTCCCATAGGACCTCTTGGTGGAGCGCTAAAGACTAATTGAAATGGAGAGAAGCCAGTTTGTTCATGTGGCACCTCTCGATAGGCGAACAACACAGCTGGGAGTACTCTGTCCCAGTCCTGTGGATGGTTAACTGTAACTTTATGTAACATTTGTTTGAGTGTGCGGTTAAGTCTTTCTACTGCACCATTACTCATTGGGTGATAAATGCTACCGAGATTTCTATCTATATTCCAGGTCTTCATTACTTCTGTCATAGTCTCAGATATAAATTGAGATCCATGATCTGATAACAGCTTCCTAGGAAAACCTACTCTAGAAAAGATCAGGTGTAGTGCATCAGCTACATCTGTGGTAGTGGTGGTCTTCAATGGAATGGCTTCTGGCCATCGTGTGCATAAATCGATGCACGTGAGAACAAATCAATGTCCTCTGGCTGATGGTAAAAGTGGACCAATAATATCAATGGCCATCTTGTCAAAGGGTCTTACAGATATGTCACAAGCCTGAATAGGCGCCGTGTGAAAGGCTCCCCGTGCTTTCACTTCCTGGCATATAGTACAGGAGCGTACGTACTGTGAAATATCTCGTGACACTCCCGGCCAAAAAAATGAAGATAATACTCGAGAACGTGTCCGAGTATATCCCATGTGACCTGCGCACTTAGAATCATGTGCGTGTTGAAGTATGTACCGTCTAAAAGCAAAAGGTACCATGACCTGTTGTCTTACTTGAGTTTTATCCATAAAACATCTTAATAATATATCATTCTTAATAATAAACCAATGATTATTATTATTGTTCAAAGTAAGATTGTCAACTTTGTTGACCGGAGCAAAAAAATTTTTCAATGATCTGTCTTCCTTCTGTTTTGCAGCAAAGGACGCTCGGTCAATCGAAGACTGAACATCAATATTGTCATGTTTGTCTGTTTCCTTTTTATCAGTGTCCATAGTCTCTAATAGTTTCGTCTGTGCTCTGGTTGTCACTGCATTTCCAATGCATAGATTATTTCTTTCCCATTCAATAATCTCTTCTGGTGTGCAATCCTTACTGCCATGTATGCGACCCACCATAAGGTCTGCAATTGGGTTCTTTAACATGCATACTTTAACGTTGCCTGTGAAAAAAGGTGTATTAACATGTATAAGGGCAGTTGGATAAAATTCTATTGTCCCTCCGAAAGTCATGCATCTGACATGCTCTCCAGTTGCACAATTGGGATGAACAAGTGACTGACGGACTCCGATCGTTGTAGATCCAGAATCTCTTAACACTGAGACGATGGATCCATTAACAATTCCCCTGTTGAAAATCAGTGAGCCTGTTCCGTCATTGACTGCCAGACCGACTTCTGGGAGAATGTGTCCGCAGTTCAGAACCGTCTCTTTTGCCTTCTGAAATACAAGATTACATTCTGAGCAACTATTTGCCACGTTATAATTTATTGCATAACATGTAGACGAAGACTGTATTGTATTATCAATATGTGAATTCTGAACCCCAGGGGTTGTAGCATTCGTAACTGCTGCCCCTGTATTATGATTATAATTTGACGATCTACGAGAATGAGAACGATGACGAGAATAATCATTTGAATTATCCCGTTGTCCCCTATTGTAACTGTTATCTCGATGTCTCGAGCTATGATTATTGTTATTCCAATTGTTACCATTATTATAGTTATATGAACGATTATGACTTGAGTTACGTTGACTATTGTTGTATCTGGACTGAGGTGAATAATTTCTATTTTGTGGTCTTCCTCTATTAAAGTCATTGTTATGGTTAAAATTATTCTGTCCCTTATGGAAATTGACATTATAATTTCCTTTGAAGTGACTTCTATCTACACTGTGTGTTCTTGGTTTGTTATGACTGTGGTATGCCATATTAGAAGCCACAGGAAGAGGTTCCCTTATCAAAGAGCTAGCAATGTTCGCATTCGGATGCGCAGTACAATAATTTAATGAAATTTTTTCCAACTCCTCGATAGTATCTGGTGTACGTTCTTGCAAATAGGCAAAGAACGGTGGGCTGACAGAGGATAATACTTTATCCCTTAGTAACAAATCAACTAACTTGTCATATGATTTGTTGACACCTGCTAGTTTCACCCATCTGTTAAAAGTATTGCGTATGTACGCAATAAAACCTGTAAAGTCCTTATTATTATCTGGCAAAATACTTTTAAAACGTAATCTACAGGCCTCTTCGTTCAAGTGGAACCGACGCAATAATAAGGTCTTAATGGCATCATAGTCTGTGGCTAATGTTGGATCAATATTTTGTGCTGCACTTGCGGGTTCGCCATCCAGAAATTCCTTGAGTTTGAGTGCCCATGCAGTTTTGTTAAGGTTATTGACTTTGCATACATCCTCAAAGCGTAATAGCCATGCTGATAAATCATCAACATGTAACTTGAATGGTGGTAGTTTGAAATAATAATTGCCCTTATTTTGGTTGGAGGAGGATCCATTTTGAGCATTATCATTTTGGCTTGCTGCAGCACTTTGTGCCTGAATTCATGCAGTTTCCAACTTAAGACGTTGTAATTCCATTTCTTGCTGCATTACAATTTCCTGTCGTCTCAATTTATTCTCTTCTTCAATCCGTAGGATTTCATCTCTTGCCAATTTCCTTTCTTCTTCTTGTCTTAATTCAGCTTTTTTCTCAGCCTCTTTTCTTTCAAGTTCTTCTTTATATTTTGCAAATTCAGCCAATGCATAAGCTTCGAGAGCTTCTCCTTTTTTCCCAAAATCTTTTCCGTTTTTAATAAAATAGTCTAAGTTAAGCATCTTGACGTTAAATATTTAAGTATTCAATCACTAATGTATAGTAATCACCAATAGAATCTATGTAGTTATTTGTAATTACTCAACGTATGAATGATCAATATAAATAATTGTAATATTCTTGTACTGTTATTTGTAAGTTCCACAAATATATAATATTTTGCAATAATATTATATGTAACTATTAATATATACCGTAAATATTGATGCTATTTATTTATTTAAGATGCTGAATTTATATCACGCATCTAATTTTATCCTCCAATAATTATGAGTATTGTCCCTCCATAATTATGTTATTTAATTAATTATATGTGCTAAGTCAACAATGTAATACTAGGAAAGTGTACTAATTAACATCTAATATGTCTGTCATACTCAAGGCAGACTATAAATTTAAAATAATTAATCAATATATATTATGCTATTGTGCCTTAGTCATAATATATAAAAAATGCATCACTAGTATATTGGACCACTACTGCAACTTGATGCAATGTCCCTGAGTCATCACCAACTTTTCATAAAAATTAATTAAATTCAATTACAAGATTATTATTGAACAAATTATAGTATTAGTATTATATGACTAATGTATGAGATGAAGAACAAGAAAACAATTCATCAACTAAGGGTTACAAAACAACAGTACGGTACGACAATGACAGTTTTTTTCACAAATAAAATGATTTTTTCAAAACTAGCATAAAATAGGAAGTACTGCAAGTTCAAGGTAACTAAATATAGGTTAATACACATGTGTACAGATAATGATGACGTCACATGACTCTATAACGGACATATATTAACAATTAAAATAAATTATAGAAAGATGGAGAAAATACGAAATAATTACGAACAAATTACAGAAATGAATAAAAATTGAAACTAAATACACTAGAATACACCAGTTATTAATAGACTAGACACCTAACATGCAAGGTCAATTAATGGCAAATACGAACGAACAAAATCATCGGAAAGTCATCGATGGGTTCTTCGTTAAATGCAATTAACTAACGGCCCTATAGTGCAATTAAAACCAATTTGGATGTCCAGGGAGCCATGAAATTGGTTTTAATTCTCCTCCCAACCTCCCACGAATTAGGAACAACACAAACGGTGAAAACAGATATAACATATATATATGAAAAATAGAATAGACATGCCTGTACAGACGAAATGGACTTAGTACTGTTTTTATGAATGACAACAGTCACAATTAGACTTATCTTTCTAATGCTCCGGCGATGCCAAGTTCACCAACGGACTAGAACAATGTCTTAAAATGTCTGCTCCTCATTGGTAGGTAAATGTTATTTGGCAAGTAAATGTTCTTCATCCTTAGGTCTGCTTTGATAATTTATCTGCATTCGAATAGCCTACGCTGGCGGTTGTATCTTGGTAGTTAGGCAAGTACGCACGATTCTGTGACGTCCGGTTGACCTTTATTAGTAACCATGTGTAATAGGTCACCCTTCAGTATATCACGTGATCGTTTATCGAAAGTAAATAATTCATTCGAAATTCATGAAAACATTTTTGTTTTTGTTTGTTTTCGTCCCCACATTCCGGGCACCACTGTTGAAGGGTGGCTGTTGAAGACTTTGTTGAAGGAGGGAGGCTTTTACTTTCATTGGCCAGTGCATCGCTTCGTTCATTTATTCTTTGTTGTGCCTTGATGGTATAATACGCGAAGGTGGGTTTAGAATCTTGTGAATATCATAATTGTTGAATTTGTAAACTTCAATGAACGTCTTCTTCTTCTTCCATCCTTAGCCATCAACCGGCAAAGCAGTATGTGGCCAGTACGCCTAGTGGCGTCTTAGGGCAACAACAAATTGATCAATCTATCGCTGTTTCCACCACGCCTAGTGGCGTCTTTGTGGAACAAAAACAGACCAAACAATCTATCATTGTTTCCGTAATCAGATTGGTTGGCAAGCAGGTGATCAGCCCACTGTGCGAAGTTTTTTATGGGATGGGGTAAACAGCCCCATGCCCATACCCTCCTTAGTCGCCTTTTACGACATGCGTGGTAGGGTGCAGTGTTACTATTCTTTGCTCCCCTTTCGGGCCCCGGTAACACACGGGTGATTTCAATGAACGTGATAAGTCCTTTAGCGAGTCCATACAGTTTAATGCACATCTTTACGCATAAAAAACAATCCACATATGTTTGATCATGAAATATTATATATAAAATTTGAATCCTATATTGAATCAGCTATCTGTGCATGTCAGTCCTTGTCCCGTAATTTGAATTACTATAGGCAGAACGTCATAACTATATGTACGCGCGGTTGGTGATCCCAACGGCCGACAGTGAGATTATGCGTCTGGCAAAATATAATTAATAAGGACTGTTAATTCATCCCGACTTAGGTTTAGTCAATTACTAACCTGAAACATTTCATCTCTTTTCATAGTAACAGTGGACTGACCCATGTCCATACTTAAATACAATATAACTGTTTGGCACTCCATGCCCGACACTATAAGAATACAAGGACACGTCTTTTCAGTTCGACGGTCATACAAGAAAGGGTCCCGTCTCTTGGTCACGGTGCGTGACCTACCAACGCTAACACGTCATAATTCGATCGTGTGTATAGCGTTCAATAGCCTAATAATACTTTACATTATATTAAATGCTGCAATCCCCAAAACTGCACGCTCTAGCAGACGGCGTTTATAAAAATACCGTAACAACCACATGCATTTGCATCGTGGTCTTGGTTAGAAATCTAACCCTGGATTTCACGCTCCCCATCCTGGCTCCGGTAACACAGAGCGTCTATAAATAATTAATATTTCTCCCCATTAGAAGCGATATGATAATCTGTTGCTGAGACTTCTCAGGGCACAACATCTAAAGTAAATTTTATTTTCTTTAACTAAAGACTCACCCAAACATTTAAATCAAATCCCTGGATGCAACTGAGGCATTGTTTTATAGAAGATGATAGGAAACTCTTTACAGAGTGATACAACAGGAAGCAATCTGATCATCAGAAGCAGTCCCCCGTCCGACAAGTGTTTCGGCCCGATATACTCCTTTACACTCTAAGGGGGGCGGGCCCACTTGGGTCATGACTCCCAAGCGTCTCAGCCTCCTGTTGTCTTGTATCGAAAATGAACCCATTTCACTTATGGTTCATTCATTCATAACCCTCCACTCCCAAAGGAGCATAGGCCTTCAACAAACACATGCCAAGTCCTCCTGTCCCGTGCCATCATTTCAAGTTCTTTCCATGTTCTCCTCATCATTTTCACCTCTGTTTCCAACTCTCTTCTCCATGTACTTCTTGGTCTTCCTCTGCCTCTCTTGCCCTGGGGGTTCCAGAACAAGGACTGCCTTATAATGCTATCAACAGGTTTCCTCAGTGTGTGTCCTATCCATCGCCATCGTCTTCTTCTCATCTCTTGTTCCACTGGCACTTGTCTAGTTCTTGTCATCAGTTCCACGTTGGTAACCTTGTCATACCATTTTAATCCCTCTATTCTACGCAAGCACCCATTTATGAAAGTCTGTAGCTTTTTGGTTGTTGTCTTTGTTGTTCTCCATGTCTCCGAGCCATACAATAGGACTGACTTTACATTTGAGTTGAAGATTCTTATTTTCGTGTTGGATCCAATTTCTCTTGATCTCCATATATTTCCCAATGCAATGAAAGCTCCTCTTGCCTTTTGTATTCTTATTTTGATATCGCTGTCTGTCCCTCCAACTTTGTCTATATTACTGCCAAGATATGTGTATGATTCAACATCTTGAATTGGTGTTTCTTCAAGTTCAACCCTGTTATCATTACCTGCATTTATTCTCATTATTTTTGTCTTTTCCCTGTGTATTTTCAGACCCAATTGCTGTGACCTCTCATCGAGTGTTTTCAATTTGTCCTGCATCTGATTACGGTTATGGGACAGAAGAGCCAAGTCATCAGCAAAATCCAGATCATCCAACTGCTTAGTCAGAGTCCACTGGATTCCATTTCTGTTGTGTGTTGTCGATGATCTCATAACCCAATCTATTGCCAGCAAGAAAAGAAATGGAGACAAGAGGCATCCCTGTCGCACTCCTGTTCTTATCCCAAACGGTTCTGTAAGCTGTCCTTCGTGAAGAACTCTTTCACTTATGGTAGCAACTTTAAAATCCACAACTCCGCCAGCCGTGGATGCAATTGTGAAAGTAACAAAGAGAAGACAAATTATTCCGTTCGCTCCGTCGCACATCACAACTAAGAACACACACCTGCCCGAAGCCGACGAGTCTAGCCACTGCGCGCTAGCCACGGAAATTCTGTGCCTGACACCCCTTATAATATACGCCGCCTGTTACCCCTCAGTCACAGCCCTTTCACTAGTACACCAAAAAAACTCAGCGTATTGTGGACTTAGAAAAATTTTGGTGTTTTCTGTACCGCAGCGTTTATTGTCACGATTTCCATTGCCCATTGCGGTTGTTCCACAGCCAGCCTGATGCCTTTTCGGCAGTTTCACTAAGCCTCTTCAGTGCCCTTGTTCTCGACTGTCCCCTCAGCCCCAACAGTTTCAATAAATCATACACTGATGCTGCCACAAGCCCTCTTGTGCCCACTTCAACAGCCATGACCCTTGCAGTGAACCCATCGTGTCTCAGATCTGCGGCCAGATCACTATACTTGGCCGCTTTGAACGAATGTTGCTCGTTTAATCTGGATTCAAATGGCACGGTCAGTTCAATCAGTATGACCTGAAGCGTTGCTGAAGAATGAAGCACTATATCCGGCCGTGTCCGCGATTTTCTGATACTCTCTGGATATGCCCCTCGTCCAGGTAGGTCTACCGTCATTTCCCAGTCGTTTGCACAGTCAAGAAGAGATGGTAAACTCCTACCAGGTTTACTCGGTTTGGGATTTGCTGACTTTCCTGCCCTCAGAAAGTATGTATTTGCGGTGCTCGGCCTGGGTTTGCTATTCGCCTTCATCCTTGCCAGATCTATTGTTGCAGAAAGCTCATTTAGCACTTTGTTATGGCGCCAAGTGTATCGCCCTTGCTCTAATGACACCTTACACGCTGAGAGCACGTGTTGAAGTGTCTGTCTCCCCTGGCACAGGGGGCACTGCTCATCATCCGACTTTCCCCATGGACAGCTAAAGAGGAGTAATGCAGATGTCGTGAAAGAAACCAATTGTGGTAAAGTGGGATGTTATAAATATTTATAGGGGACTTAGTGTACTGAATGAGATCAGCTGTGAAGGTATCTGTATCTAATAAGTGTGGTGTATTACAGATAACCTTACTTGCTACCACATTTATACCTCAGTCAGGCTTATTCTGGAATATTGTGATGACTACGTTGAATGTCTAGGGTTATGATAATGATGAAGTGTATGTTCACAACAACCAACCAACAGATAAACAATTTAATTTAATTCACAATACTTTACAACACTGTGACACTCACATACATAGAACACTCTATAAGACTATCTTAATAACTCACGTGTAACTTTTAAAAATATGTATTAATTCCTGTCAATAATAGATATCCTGATTCAACTACAACGTGACTCAGGAATCACAATCAAATGTAATCATAAGTTGTATGTACACAATTTATAGATAGGATCTTTGTATTGACATATATTATTATTGCACTATGTGTGTAAGTTGTGCTGTGGTACTATGAGGTAATACTGGCTTGTCAAGCTAAGTTGTTGTTTGTCATCATGACTTCAAGTGTTTGTTTCTGGTGGAAATAATATTGGTAAGGTTCACAGTGTCTTTTGATTTGAAACAAATAATTGTCCCTCTTGAATTAAGGTAAAGTCACTTTTAGAGGGGGGTTATATACAAGATTGAGCTGCTCTGGCCACACACTCTTAACTTCTGTGTGAGCGGCAGGAAACAGTCTCCACTGCTCGCTTGCGTCACCGTTTCCTTGAGAAATAACCCTGGTTGATATCTGGACCAAGGAGTATGCTACCAGCCTCTGGATTCAGCAAAACTCAGACCAGGTGCTGCTTCAATACGTTAGGACCTCGGTCCCTGAAACAAGAAGGTTGTACCTCCTACTTCAGAACTAATTTATAATCTATTTCCACACTGAAGCACAATACATAACAAACACCGAGTTCAGCGCGGTAGGCCAACTGTTAGCTTCTCATGTAACACATTCACCAGTATTCCTCTCCCTAATGGTTACAACGCCTCTGCAATTTCAGCTGTAATTCCTTCTATACAATAAGATAGGTGTCATAGTACTATTGGCAATCCCATGCAGTTATACTACTCTCCGACAAGTTTTGTTCAGGTTGGAGCAATATCTAGGCTTTGCCTCATGTTTGCTACTGAACCACACACATATACAGACATAAATTATCAATTCACATTCAATTTCCATCTAAAAGATATCAAATATTTCTAGCTTACCACAATTCATGGAAATAATACACAAAATACGTTGACTGGCAATGAGTTATGGCACAATTCCGATCTGCCTCTGTCCCAGGCTTTCATAAGAAAAATATGAGCTGGATCTCAACGCACTTGCTTCTCAGTAAGTTTATTTTCAAAATGTGGCACTGAACAGACGTTCCTAATTGACTATATCAAATGGTCTAACCAATGGGACCATGTTTACAAAAGCTTTTGAAAAAATTTACCCTTCCTACCGTTTCCCTTAACAACCAAAAATAGTATTTGCATTCGACTAATCATGTTTCGCCTTACATATTCTTCTAGCCAATCAAATCGGATTTAACTTGTTGGCCTATTTCCTGTAAAATAGTGGTTTTATAACATGCCACTGAGCAATTATGGTCTGGTGCTGTCAGACAACCTCACTATTTTATTTTGGCTATAATTTGTTAATTCCTAGACTATTTGCGTAACACTTAACATATTCTTTGTCAGCAAGTCCTAAGGAACCCAAATATATAAATTTAATGGAGCTAAGTGGCTGCGTTCAAAATATGTATTTTCTTCTACCACCCGTTCACTTCGATACGATGGGGTGTCTTCTGTACTGTCAGGATTTCAGACGTAAAACAGTATTGGGTCATGTTTCCTAATAAGCATTAACCATGTTTTTTAAAACCTTACCTCGTATTGGTAGTGTTTTTTATCCCTGTCTATTTGAAAAAAAAATTAGTGCTTCATGCCTTTCGCTTTGGGGGTGGCATTAATATTAATCGCGAGACTGTGGTAGTATTGCATGCGTTCCTTCTTCTCTCTCTCTCTCTCTTCTAAGCTCGTCTGTCTTTTCTTTTACTTAGTGCATAAAATGACATGAATGGAATATTAATCTAGGTCATTACGCAGTGTGTCTATCTCAAGGTTTTCTAAGAAACACAGTACCGGTTTTATTTTTTTGAAACGCGTGTATGCTGCTGTAGGCTTTACTATCAAACGTGAAAGCGTTACAATTATGCAGACGAAGTAGAAAAAGGGGGATTTTTGTAAGCCATTGTGACCGCACTGGTCTTTTACCATTCTTCTTTCCTTTTATTGAATTAATTCGTTAGGCTTTACCTTTACTTTTTAATTTAGATATGTGGATTTAGAATGTTTCACGACACCAATGGGCAAATAAAGCTTAAGGGTCATCCATAAAAGACGTCCACAAAATTCTGGAATTTTTTTACCCTCCCCTCCCCCATGTCCACCTGTGTCCACTTTTGATTGACCCTTCCCACTCACCCCTTGAGGACGTCCACTCCACATGGTCTTGATGAAACACATAAGCTTACATTTTTAATCACCTACCTATACTCAAAATATAAAAATCTAATTATGAAATCACAATAATTGTGATGTCGGTTCCAACAGAATTAATAAAATGTGGTTGTTTGTTCCATAGAACAGGAGCATAGAAGTTAAAACCTCTTCGTATTAGAGATTTTGAGTCTAGAAAGATTTGAAGGCCTGTCAAGAGGGACAAAATCCGAAGAACGTTTATTTGGGTTTAACTGGACAGTAAGAAGCTTTCCAAGATAAGAGGGTTTGTTACTCATGATAGATTTGTATGTGAGTGAGAGCTGCCTTGTGGTTTATGAATTGGACGTCCACTTTCAACTTAAATCCCCCCCCCCTTGCAATGTCCATATTAGTCAACTTTTTAAATACCCCTCCCTCCCCCCTCTCCTGTGGACGTCTTTTATGGATAGCCCCTTATTGCTAGAAGAAAAAAGATCTTTGGCCATGTTTAAGGAAAGCATGCTGGAATATATTGTAGCACAATTAAAAGGGGAAAAGTCTGATGACGACAAAGAGAAAAGGTAATAGTCGTCGTACAAGTTAACCACATAATTGGTGAGCATCACTATGGTCAGAAGGTTGTGTATATACATGGTCATCTAAGCCAGCAGGCGTTGTTCAAGAAGAAATAAAGATTGAAATTATCACTATTGACTATTTTCCTTACGACCACAATACTTACTTACTTAGTCGTTCCCCTTCTACCGTGAGGTGTAGAGATCACAATACTTACTTACTTAGTCGTTCCCCTTCTACCGTGAGGTGTCTTCTTCTTCTTCTTCTTCTTCCGTCCTTAGCCACCGACCGTCAAAGCAGTCAGTGGCCATTACGCCTAGTGGCGTCTTAGGGCAACAGCAGATAGGTTTTCTTTGCCATTGTTTCCCATCACGCCTAATGGCGTCTTTAGGGCAACGGCAAATCAATCCATCTGCCGTTGTTTCCGTAATCGAAGTGACTGGCAAACGGGTGATCAGCCCGTTGTGAACCGTGAGGTGTAGAGATCACAATACTTACTTACTTAGTCGTTCCCCTTCTACCGTGAGGTGTAGAGATCACAATACTTACTTACTTAGTCGTTCCCCTTCTACCGTGAGGGGTAGAGATCACAATACTTACTTACTTAGTCGTCCCCCTTCTACCGTGAGGTGTAGAGATCACAATACTTACTTACTTAGTCGTTCCCCTTCTACCGTGAGGTGTGGAGATCACAATACTTACTTACTTAGTCGTTCCCCTTCTACCGTGAGGTGTAGAGATCACAATACTTACTTACTTAGTCGTTCCCCTTCTACCGTGAGGTGTGGAGATCACAATAGCGTTTTATTATTTTCATCATCATCACAATCATCATTCTCCTTTGCGCTTCATACACTGCATAGGCCCACCACTTCAGTTGGTTCCTGCAGGAATCTTGCACCAAGCAGTCACGTGCCTTTGCAACATAAGTTTCTGTACAATTTGTTTTACACGATGGAGTTGACAGGCGTATGCACAACCTCATACTGTATTAGTCGCTTGTACTAAGGGTGCAGAAGTCCTATTCTCTTTTAGACTCTTCAGAGACCTCCAGGGACTGCACGAGGCAGCTTTGTATGGTACTGTATTAATGGATGCAGGTGTCGGTCAGCTTGCTGTGTCAGCATGCTTTGTATGAAGAACCATCCTAGCTTTCAGATTCCTTTCAGACTCTTAAGTTAGCCCGTACTAACGTCCCGGTGTAGGAGGCACTAAGGACTTAACGGTAGCGGGCACTGTACAGTGCCTCCTACCTGACGGTAGCGGACAATGTACAGTGAGCGGTACCTAGGTATCGTCCACTGTACAGTGAACCTTACCTGCTAGGTAGGAAGCACTGTACTTGGGTAGGAAGGACTTAACATTTTAAAGGTAAAAAAAAAACGGAAACCCGTACATAAATATAATTAATGCTGTATTGTATGTATTGAGAAATGGATGTGCCAGTAACACCAAGGCCATAATATATGATAATTATGTTTTTATTTCTACTTGGCAGTGTATAAATAAAGAGTATTGATAAAGTAAAACATGATAGATGACATTCCTTCGAAATATAGATCTAACTTTCGACATATAGATCTAACTTTCGAAATATAGATCTAACCTTCGACATATATATCTAACCACGAAAATCAGTATATGTCAGTAAAATTTCTGTTAAACATATGTATATTGCTTATTTAGTAACTACTATTACCAAAAGAGCATTAAAAACTATTTTTTTTTACCTTAATATAAAAAGTCAAATAATTTATAACGTCATCTGCTCGCATTGTGAAATGTGTTGTTGTTGTTGTTTGCGTTCGCTCGACCATATCTCACTCTTACATACTAGCCTTTTCTGAGCGGTATGTAGGCCTACGTTGTGTCGTAGTTTGCGATATCTGTGCCTTTCGGCCCGACACATGCGATTTCAGCACAGCACGCAATTTTTACGGGTTCGCTTTCCCTGCCATCTCACGCCCATATGTATGCTTTACCTCAAGTCCATATAATGGTGCAGTGAAATGACTGTGCCAGTGCATTGTGAAATAAATCTTCTCTGTGGCCAGAACATACTTATAGCGGAGCGGGCAAAGAAGCTTATTTTTTCGTCCGTAATAAGTTTAATTGTAATCAAGTTAAGTTGTTGTAGATAACTAGCTATTTTGAATTACGATACAAGTTCACATAAAAACACACGAATCTTTATGAAAGCTTTTTAAAAAAATCATTTTTCGTTTAATGTTGACAATTTTCACATCTGATTTTCAGTGATCTTCATTTTTTTTTTTTCATTAAGTTCCACATAAAAAAGTTAGTTCAGTTTACTTAATGCTAATATACAATACAATACAAAATAATATTAATTTCTAAAATAAAATAAATAATAGCTTTGTTAACATTTCAAAATAGACAAAAGAAGTCCCTTTCTCCAATAAGCATTGTTAGAGTGACAGACTTATTTCCTAATAAGCTGTTCGTCACCTGGGCTGTTGTTGTTGTTTTGAAAAGGTGATGAGTGGAAAGCGGACATTTAACAGCTGACCATTATTGCCTCTTCTCTTTCCATCTTGGTCTACCGCGTTCAACCTGAAAATTGGTTATAATTGGGTATTTAGTGTCATTTTATTTACTAATTTTGTATTAGATTTAAATAACTATTGTCTTTTGCAGTTGCTGGTTTTAATTTATTAGTATTTGTCATTTTATTTTCAGTTTTGTATTGTATATAGGTAACTATTGTCCTTTACACTTGGTTTTAATTTGTATTAGTATTTGTTCTTTTTGAGTTGGTGTTTTTTTTTAAACCTCGTTGTCTTTCCTTGTCCTATGAGTAGTTAATAAGTTTGCTAATTGTAACTGTCTTTTTCTCTTGTTGTAGAGGTGATCATTTGCGGAAGACAGCAGACATGTTGTTAGATGTGTAGTACTTGTAATGATGAGCTGAGTGTGGGTGCACATGAAGGCGCGAATGTGTTTAGGCTCGTATATGTTGTGTCATGCAACCCATACACTCACATGCCGTAGTCAAAGATGCTTGGACACTGCAGGCACATTTCAAAACATTTATTGACGGTAACACACACAGTAGCATCAACAGGAACAGTCAGTGTAAACAAGGTCATGCTGACCGGAAATCGTTAGGTATACATCAGGCATTAAAAAAAGGGCTGGTAAACATTCCAATATTCGTTCATGGTCAATAGTACGGTTATTCAATGACAGTTCACAATGCCGCTTTGGTACCTCTGACTAAACGCGTCAGATACCTTAATCACTTTGACATACAGGTGCAACTTGGTGTAGCCGTGCCTGTGTTCCTTAGGACTGGAACGGCACCATATATCGTTATGTGTGGCCGGGGCAGGGGAATGTCTCTTATGTATTACTGAGAGTTTTCCTTTTTATATAACAGAGAGTAGATGTTTAACTGGCTTAATCGCCAAAGATCTGGATTTCTCTCCTAAATTAGGGTTACCAGGTTCGATATTCTTCTCTTATTGATGTAGTAAAGCGAACGTTGTTAAATTGGGTTTAGTGCTCAACATAATTTTCCAACTGAATGATTCTTAACAGTCTTGGTGTTCAATGAAATGACTTTTTAATAACTTTCAACAGGAACTGGTTTTAAAACAATTTGTAAAAAGTTCTTGCAAAACATGGCATGTTGACAGTAATAAACATAGGTATACACAGGTTAATATGTTCTCATTGATGCCTATTCCTATTTGCATCTTTGAATCTTTTCAATTAGCAAAGCATAGCGTGGCTCCTCTATCCTTCTAGTTTCCTTCATTTTATTATATTTTCTAGGCTCAACGACATTATTCCATCTCTTCAATTTTGTCATATATTGAGCCACTCAGCCTTCGTAGGTATTCCTAAATGTTCTCTCAACTTAAGGACTTTCCTCTGTAAGCATTTCATTCAAATATACGCTTGGGTTATCATTGTTGCACATCTTCGAACGTAGCTCTGCTTGGGTTAGGACCGTGAGCTCTAACAGTTTAAGCATTTAGTTTGACAGTATTTACTGAATTAAGGAATTCACAAACACTTCCCACTAATAATTGAATATACACAACTGCATATTATATGTGAAGTTGATCTCCTCAACTGGAATTTACACTGAGCAGGAAAAACATGTCTTCACTAGACCGCTCCAAATTCAATACTGCTAATGGCGTCGCTTCTGATTCCTCCCGGGGAAAGAACTGAGCCTTCCCATTGGTTGGGGATCACATGACTAATGCTTCGCGTTATCGAAGCGAAGCCGGCCTAGCAAGAACTGTGTCAAGATTTATTTTTATTTCTTCTGTTTCTCATAAGAATTTATTTTGTTAATATGTGCCTCTTTCTGTTACTGGTAGGGTATAGTCTATTTCTGAAGAAATCCGATATGCACGGCTACATACAGATCCCGGGGCCCTGCAAATGTATCCCATAGGGAGACATTTGAGTACTATCAAAAAAAATTTATCCCAAAAATTTTCTAAGTTCACAAAAATTTTTTTGGAAACATTTAAAGTTCAAAAAATTTTCCAAGTCCAAAAATGTTTCGGAAAAATGTAATCTAATTCCTACACTGGAGTCCTATGTCTATATGAGATCGTCCTCTATTTAAAAAAACTTAGCATTGGAGATCACCTTCAAAAAAATTTTAAGCTGTCTAGCATCCACAACATTTTTCATCAAATTTTGCAATTGGCAACACTGGTCAACAAAATTTTCAATCATTCCTAAGGTCATCACTCAAAATTGTGACGAGTGGCAACGTTGGGAAACGTAAACAACACAATTTCCGTTTATCATAATACAATTTCATTTCGTTCAAAAATATAGTTAACTACATTCTCTTAGATATGGTGGGGGGTTATCTCTTCTCTGTTCCTGTTATTGGCTCCATATATAAGTCTGCAAGTACTTTAAAATATGATTTTTCTTCCTGGCGTACTTATTTATTTTAGTTTCCAAGTACTCTGCAATATTCCAAGAAATGTCCAAAATCTCCAAATTCTTATGGTAATGGTAATCCACTTTCATAAAATAGCCAATGTTTTCATGGTTACTCATCATTATCTTTCGTCTCTAGTGAATGAGCTACTTGCTCATTATTACATGTGGAAAACATCTCCAGACATAATATGCATATATTTTCAAACGATAATATAACAAGCATCATTTTTCAAACATCAAATTATTCATCAACCAACAGATGAATATGTTACTATCATTTGATGAAATACAAGGGGAAAGGAAATTATATTTTCACATAATCATGAATTTTCTACATTGGGTTCCGTATTACTTTATTTTTTTTTTTTAAGACAACTGCTTATACTCTTAGCAATATGGATCCATGTTGTCATTCCCAAAGCATCCTTGTATACAGTTTACAATTGTAACTCCAATTTATCATTTATGGTGCTCCAATATCATTGAATCCCTTCTAGTCTTCCTGTTATCTTGAGAATTCATCCTTAGTAACTCCCTATGTACCTTATCTAGCAATACATTTATCAAAAACACATCAAACAATTGTTTATGGAACAATCAACTGAGATGTAAGAACTTTTTGACAATATGAGATGAAAAAAAATTTTGTACATTATGTGCAGGATTGTCAACACCAGCTCTGCCTTCGCAGGTCAAAGGTTTGTCAGAACTATATGGTGTTTATAACATCTGCTGCTACAGCCACATGATCAATTCAAAAAAAATTTTTTTTTTTTCAACATAATGTAGGTTATTTAATATGGGGCATGATCCAGGATTCAGCAATATGTGTGTCCAACGTATGTATCCTTTTATAATTACGTATCCATCCACTATATATATCCAATGACATGTCGGTCCGTGGGGTGACATTATATAAATATATATTTTTTTTCCATATATCATAAAGGGGCGATCCAATCTCAGGATTGTTACAATGTCTCAATCATATTGCAATCTTCTGATTATTTCATTATTTGATTTAATGTACCATAACTATTTCAGAATACCATTAGCAAGCAATAGTCATGCATATTTTCACATTATAATCAGGTTCATATTAAGGCAAGTGGCATGAGTATCCAAAATATCTTCTCCAAAAATGTGGAGGTTACACAACCTTAATTATTTAATCAGTTCATTCCATTATTACTATTATTGTTTATAACATCTGTGGTTCCATGGGATATTCATACTCCATTTGTATATCCTTTTGTCTATGGTTGATCCAATTCTCGTATGGTTCCATTATATTGCAATCCACTGTTTCTATGACTTGTTCCTTGTCCGTATAATTCCATAAGATTTTCCAATATTTTGAAGTCTTTCTTTCGTTATCACGAAAAAACTATAATATTAGTAAGGAACAATATAATATGAGGCATTCATGCATAAGTCTCATCTAAAAAAAACCATCTATTGTATTTTCATATAGTGAAACCTATGCGTCACAGGCAATCTTCGTAAAGAGGTGCTTCTTTTCTTCCATGAGCTTCAGTCAATCATCAGGGAAAAAATGGCAATGTATTATCTTGGGGTTTAGCATACACAAATGCTGTCAAGGGGTATTCCAATCTGCAGAATCAGTATGCGCAGATGTTATGGGGGGTATTGGTGGTGGTGGTGGGGGGGGGGGGGCATGACTGGCCTAGGCAGTATGAGCAAAAACTAGTCGCTCACTCTGATGGATGGAGCGAAATGATATATATTAGAGGAGGTAAGATAATTGGGAACAAAGATATTAGTATCAGGTAAGAAGAAAATTACTCGTGCAAGGGTGCCTGCATGAATGTGCACTAAGATGCACGGAAAATGAATCACTGGGCTCTGGAACTGTAAGGACAAGAAGTCGAGTGAATGAAGCGTGGAATATGATCAGTTACAAAAGTATAGATCAATGTTACAGCAGAATCAGTGGGACACATGTGCTATAGGTGAGGTTGTGTAAGTTAACATCAAAACTGTCTGACTAATAAGGGTGTCTGTAAACAAGGAACATTGTATCTTTTGTGTCATCTTTATTTCACAAAACCATAAAATGTCTAACTAGAATCCTCTGTGGGCTATTCTTGAGTGTTCGCTGGTCATCAGTAGTGGTATGGCTGGGAAAAACTTTCTGGCATAAAGTCATCTATAACTGTCACCTTGAAACATAGTTACACAGTCTGAAAATAGAGTACATTTAAAAACGTTAGTACATATGATTTTCACAATTGCGGTGACCGTACATGGGATGGCATGTACATGAAGACACTTGGGCGTGTTTATAGCCGTTTCGCCATTTCTTTCATCATTTCAAGTATTGTAATCTCCCGACTGGATAGGCGAGCATCATATTGGGTAGCAGTGGTGATGGGTGTGGTAGGCGACACTGCATTTGCTGATTGTTGGGGCTCTGAGGACATCAACAAGGGCGGTGATGGTTTCAATGTGGTTGGGGTTTGCATGGCTGGAACATCTGTTAGTTTTGAGGCAGGTATATGTTTCGCCTTGATTTTTCGTCTGACCTGGTTCTGCGGTATGTTAACACCGTTTACAGTGGGCGCAGTAATTTGCACACTGTTGTTTTTGACAAGTTGAGCTGAGGCTAATACTTCTCGGCTTGGTTTTGGAACATTCCTACGTTTCTTCAAAATCTTTCGTCTGATATAGTTCTGCTGTATACGAGGAATCTTGTTGACAGGGAGTGAGTCATCCGATTCTGTTTTATAGGCGCGTTTGACACTGGAGCTGACTGGTATAAATAATGTGCTATCCGCATCACTGGTTTCAATAGAACTGGCTGTGTCTGGTAAATCAATGTCTGTTTCTCGTTCATATGCTTCCACCATTTCTCTGTCATTTTGTTCGTTGGGGTCTGAAAAAATTGCACTGGGGTTGACACTGTAGTTTCTCATTTCTTGTTGCGTTTCGTCTTCATAAGGATTTGTGGTATATGGTTCCACAAACTGCTTGGGGATAGTTTCTTCAGGATCTGATTGTTCTGAACGACCAATCTTGTTCTTGTGGTATAGCAGTGTTTGGTTGTCACTAGTGTTCCAACTGGAGCTGCCTGAACTGGGAGTGTGATAGGTATCAGCTGACGATTCATCACTGCGGGAGTAGGTTTGAGTGTGAATACAAGTTGCTTTGGTGTTGTCATCGTGTGACGTCTGTGGCATGATTTCTTCGTTTCTAATGCGCAGGTCTCTGTCTTGTAGTCTATTACGTAATTCAAGTGGTGGGATGTCCTCTTCACTTTCTGACGAATTCCTTTGTTGTCTTGCTCGTTGTATTTCATATGTGGGTGGTCTTGGTATGTGGTCGTCTTGGTAGAATTCAGAGTCTGTCGTCTCTGACTCTGATATGTCAGACGAATCTGTACTGGATGGATTATAATTTAGGGTGGCCTTTCTGACTGGTCTTGTATTTGTCGTCAGAGGCGGAATGGGTCGGTGATTATCAATTTTGAGTTGTTTTATGTGAGCTTTTGTTTGGTGTTGTTTCTCTTCATTCCAGATAATAAAGTTTACAGGCGTAGTTTGTTTCATGATTTTGTAGCCATCCAACCATCGGTCATCGAATTTTGAACTGCGTACATGTTTCTTATAGTATACTCTGTCTCCTATTGTGTACGTTGGTAGCTTGGCTGATTTATCATGTTGTTTCTGTTTCTTGTGAAATGCCTTCTGCGTATTTCGTTGTGCAATCTGGTGAGCTTTATACTTTTCTTGAAGGATTATTTCGATGGGGTCTTCTCTCATGTATTTTAGTTGTGGGCGAAGTAGGTTGTCTAACGGAAAGTTTGGTTCTCTTCCGTATAGCATGTAAAATGGTGACATTCCTGTGGTATCGTTCACGTTTACTCGGATGGCTTCAAGGGCTTGGTTAATGTACAGGTCCCAGTATTGGTGGTTCCCCTTGATATATTTGCTAATAATATCATGTAGGGTGGCATGCATGCGTTCATTTCTGCCATTTGCATTTGGGCAATAATAACTGGTTGTAGTATGTTCAATATTCAGCTGGTGTAATGTGGCTTTAAATGGGTTACCGATGAACTGTTTACCGTTGTCCGAAATGATTCGTTTTGGACAGCCATGCCTGGGAATGAATTCTTGTAAAAAAATTTGCGTGATGGACTGCGATGTGGCATCACTGAGTGGGTAACTTTCTGGCCAAACAGAGTATTGGTCAACTATGTGCAGGAGGTATTTGTTGCCTGATTGGGTGAGTGGGTAAGGACCTGATATGTCAATGCTTACTGTTTGCATGGGATAATGGGAAGGTTGCATTTCTTGAAGGGGAATTAAATGTGGCTTCGTGTTTCGCAATTTACATGTTCTACAGGTAGCTACATACTCTGTAATGTCTTTGTACATGGTTTGCCAATAATACCTTCTCTTTATGACATCGACTGTTTTGTCTCTTCCCATGTGCCCGTTGTTATCATGGAACTGTATCAGTACTTCTGGGATTAGATGTGCTGGAATGACTTTTCTCAGTGTCCCTTCTTGTTTATGATCGATATAATATAGAGCTCCATCCGTTGGGTGTACTGTAAAATCTTTACTTTTTGTTGGGTTTTCCTTTACGTATGTGAGCAGCTTGGCAATTTCTGCATCTTTTGCTTGTTCTACTCTCATGTCAAACATATCTTGACTTTCTTCTTCTACTTGAGTGGCGGAATCTGAAGTACTTCTTCGAGCTGATGAAGTAATTTCGTTAATTTCTTTAGCATTATCGTCAATCTCTGAGGATGTGCCATCATTTTTGACTCCATTTGTTTTCACTTCAGTTTCATCATCATATTTAATCCTGGATAAGAGGTCTCCACAGGTGTTTAATGTACGAGGGATATATTCGATGGTGGTGTCATAGGACTGCAAATTCATGGACCATGTCTGTAACTTCTTAGGCTGTTCTTGTGTTTTGGTGAGCCAGTTAACCAAAGGTTGATGATCAGTTCTTATAATGAGTTTAGTTCCCCTGACATAAAAGTCCAATTTCTGTACTGCATAGTGAATGACATATGCTTCTTTCTCAGTGGTGGTCCACCGTTTTTGTGACTTTGACAATGCGTGGGATAGGAATGCAATGGGTTTCTCATTGGGAATGTTTGATAGGATGGGTGTTTCATCTTCTAGTACTGGTTGTACCAAACACGCACCAATTGCGTTATCTGAGGCATCGGTGTATAGTATCATGGGCTGAGAAATATCTGGATGTCCAAGAAGCGGAATAGTGGTTAGTGCATGTTTTAGATATTCAAACGATTTCTGACATTCCTCTGTCCATCTAAATCGTGCATACTTGTGGGTAAGGGCTATTAATGGCTCAGCTGCTTGCGAGAAATGTATGATATGGCGCCTATAGTATCCCATGGAACCGATAAAGGAGCGTGTTTGCTTGACTGTCTTGGGGCTGGGCATCTCTCTTATGGCCTTAACTTTGTCTTCGTCTGGTCTGATACCATCTCTATTGATGACGAAGCCGAAATATTTTGTTTCTGTCTTTGGAAACTCACACTTCGACAGTTTTAACTTTATTTGGTGATGCCTGAGTCTATCGAGGACTATTTCTATCTTGCGAAGGTGGTCTTCTATCGTGCCTGCGGTATGTATCAGTATATCGTCTATATATGCTAGGGCGAATGGTTGTAAACCTTTTAACACTTCGTCCATGAGTGACATATATGTTGCTGGCGATCCTTTTAGACCAAATGGCATCACATTCCAAGAAAAGCTCCCGATGTGGGAACAGAATGTGGATTTCTGTTTTGCCTCAGGTGTCATGGGGATGCACCAAAAGCCTGACCTTGCATCAAGTGTGGTAAAGTAGGTAGACTTTCCCAACGTCGCAAGTAGATCATCTATTCTGGGCAGGGGGTAGGAAATGACTTTCGTGATTTTGTTAAGGGCACGGTAGTCGCAGCAAAAGCGACTGGAACCATCTTTCTTCGATACTATCACTATGGGTGAGGACCATTGGGATCTAGATCTTTCGATGATTCCTGCCTGTAGCATTTCATTTAAAGACCTTTCCACCAGTTCTCTATTTTTCAAAGGCGTATGGTAGGGTTTTAGATGTATTGGCTCCTCTGTTGTGGTTTGTATGTCCATTGTGACAGTATTTGTTCTGCCTAATTCCATGTCATTGAGTGCGAATACGTCCTGGTGTTTTTCCACAAAGGTTTTCAATCGTGGTCTATTTTCTTCTGTGGTGTTCAGGGTTGCTAGTAACTGGGATACCCTTTCTCTGTTTCTATGGTCTGCTATGATATCTCTGGTCTGTCTTGATGCCTCTGTTTCTTTCTCGTAGTATTGTGGCATCTTTCTTGCATCTTGTGAAAATATCTGCTCCTGGTATGTGGCTTTCTTTTGAGTATTTCTTTGCCGTTCATTAGGCTGTGCTTGGTATTGTCTCCTCTGCCATCTGCTGTGTGCATTTTCATTTGTCACTGCATTTACTGTATATTCATTTCTTATTTTATCTCTGGGGTAGTCGTTGTTATGCCATTTTTTCTGATTATTTCTGCCGTAACTACTCCTATCCGCGTGCGTTACTGTGTGTCTTTCTCTTGTGCTATAGGACTGTCTCCTTTCTGTCGGTGCAGTTTCTTTCGTCTTTCTGCTTTCCACCTTGCTGCTATAGTATCCTCCTGTGGTAGAGTCATATAAGAATTCTTCCTTCTCCTCGTGACATTCAATTGGTTTTGGGACTGCATCATATCCACCTGTTTTTGCATTATATAGATACTCCATGGGGCATGTATCTCTGTCCTGTCGCTTCGGATATCCTCCTGGCAAGACAATTTCTGTTTCTCTGTTACTCTGTGATATACAGCACTTCATCTTTTCTCTTGGTGTGCTGGGGCGCAAAAATGAGTAATTATAGTCATTTTCATACCGTGGCCTTACTCTTCTTATATATGGACTGGTTCGTTTCTGCCTTCTGGGTAGGGTATGCTGTGGTGTAACATAACTGTGACTGGTATTTCTGCCTTTTTCTGCATAGGACTTATAACTGTTTACTTTTCGTGTACCATGGTTATTTGTACTGCGATTTCGTGCACTATGTCCAGTGGGAGTGGTTGAGACAATTTGTGAATGGTCTCTTTTGGTTTTAGTTTGTCTTAACGTTGACGTATCTACTTGTGCTACAATTGTGCCTCTATTTATAGTGGTAGTTTTTCCTGACATATTCAATATCATGATGGGGAAATCTCTGGACTTCGAGACTTCAGCGATTCCCTCTGTAATTTGCAACAATGGGTCATCAATAATGCTTTCTTCTGCTAGGGGCTGTATTTGGATTGATTGCCCTGGTGTTATGTACTCAGAATTTTTTACTCTGCCTTTTGCTATGACTAGAGAGTTTGGGGCCACCGTTATGGGAGCTGTAAGTCTTACCAAGGACGCGATGTGGATATCGTCCTGGAGATCGATGTAAATGTTGTTGACTTTGATTTTCTGGAAGTCATAGTATATACGAACTTTGTGTTTGTTAAAGAAATCCCTCCCTAGGATAAGGTTTCTAGACATGCCTTTTGTAATAACAAATGGGTGTTCAAAATTTGTTTCACCTAAGGAAAATTTTACCCATGCTGTCCCAACTGAATTTAGTCTTTGTCCCGTGACTGAAGCTAGGTGTGTTTTGGACGGTTGAAATCGTACTAAATGTTGGATCTTCTTGAACAGCTGGAACCTAATAAGACTAATGGATGCTCTTGTATCTACCAGTGCTCTATACTGTTGGCCCTGTATAGACATGATGCAGGAACTGGGGTCCGGATGTATTTTGGTTCCATCATTCAGCATTTCTTCATAATGTATTTTTCTGGATGGGCTCACTTGACAATTTCTATTCTGTGTTGTTTCTTTTGTTTTGGACCATATTCTATGATAGTTACCCTCACTAACGGTCCTATTTAGTGAGTGGCACGTCCGTTTCCCTGACGCATGAGGGGTTGAGGTGTGCCTCTGGTATACTGATTTCTGGTGTAATTATGTGGGGGTGGTGCGGGTTGTTGTGGTTGGTAACGTCCTTCTCTTCTGAATGTTGCATTATTGTAATTTGCTCTGCAGGACTTGTAACCATGTCCGAACCTACCGCATGTGAAGCATCCATTTGGATTGACATTATTAACGTCATTTTGCCTTTGTGTGGGGGGTCTATAGTTGCGGGGCCTATCATCTTGTTGTCGTGGGCGAGTCCATTGCCTCCTGGCATGGTCAACTTCCATAGGCTCATGCTCAGTATAGTCCCTATGGTCCTGTCGGGGTTCCTTACCTAGTCTTTGTTGGAACCTTCGGCGAACATTTTCTTCCTGTATTGCTGCTTGAATTGTTTCAGCAATTGTCTTTGTGTCCTTTCTAAAGAGATGCATTCTGATACTGTCTGCTCTAAGGCCATCGACAAATGTCCCCACTAACTGTATTTCTACATCAGGTGTGGTAGGGATTTCTCCACAAAACGCCTCTTCTGCCATATTGAGGAATCTATCTCCAAAACGTTGTACCGATTCATCTCTTTCCTGTTTCATGCTTCTAAGGACTGACCAAGCATGCATTTTGTCTATGATTTCTCCATATCTCTGGGTGAGCTCTTTTTTAAGGGACTCGTAGGTCTCTGTGGGGTACTGCTGGGACCTCCTTCTTAAAAAAATCAGTCACGAACGAATCAGAGCTTAACAGAGCGATTTTCTTTTTCTCTTCATCAGTTGTTGCCTCTGCTATTGCCGCAAATTTTTCCATGTCGGCCAACCATCTCCTGAATTTTTTGTTGTCTCCATCGAATGGTTGTACTATGGACCTGACTTGGGATAATTTTGCATAATTGCTATTCTTTTGTAAGTTCTCAGTAAAGCGCTGTAGCGCTATCAATGTGGGTTCTTCCATATTTGGATTGACTGGGGGCTGCAGCGGTTGTGCATATACGGGTTGGTTCTGTGGTTGTTGTTGTTGTTGTTGTTGTTCCACACCAAGCTGTTGAAAATTATGTAGTAAATTGTCCATGGTCTATGATCTCTAGTTATTCGCTTTATCAAAGAGAAGTGGTCACGGGCACCATATATCCTACGTGTAGCCGTGCCTGTGTTCCTTAGGACTGGAACGGCACCATATATCGTTATGTGTGGCCGGGGCAGGGGAATGTCTCTTATGTATTACTGAGAGTTTTCCTTTTTATATAACAGAGAGTAGATGTTTAACTGGCTTAATCGCCAGAGATCTGGATTTCTCTCCTAAATTAGGGTTACCAGGTTCGATATTCTTCTCTTATTGATGTAGTATAGCGAACGTTGTTAAATTGGGTTTAGTGCTCAACATAATTTTCCAACTGAATGATTCTTAACAGCCTTGGTGTTCAATGAAATGACTTTTTAATAACTTTCAACAGGAACTGGTTTTTAAAACAATTTGTAAAAAGTTCTTGCAAAACATGGCATGTTGACAGTAATAAACATAGGTATACACAGGTTAATATGTTCTCATTGATGCCTATTCCTATTTGCATCTTTGAATCTTTTCAATTAGCAAAGCATAGCGTGGCTCCTCTATCCTTCTAGTTTCCTTCATTTTATTATATTTTCTAAGCTCAACGACATTATTCCATCTCTTCAATTTTGTCATATATTGAGCCACTCAGCCTTCGTAGGTATTCCTAAATGTTCTCTCAACTTAAGGACTTTCCTCTGTAAGCATTTCATTCAAATATACGCTTGGGTTATCATTGTTGCACATCTTCGAACGTAGCTCTGCTTGGGTTAGGACCGTGAGCTCTAACAGTTTAAGCATTTAGTTTGACAGTACTTACTGAATTAAGGAATTCACAAACACTTCCCACTAATAATTGAATATACACAACTGCATATTATATGTGAAGTTGATCTCCTCAACTGGAATTTACACTGAGCAGGAAAAACATGTCTTCACTAGACCGCTCCAAATTCAATACTGCTAATGGCGTCGCTTCTGATTCCTCCCGGGGAAAGAGCTGAGCCTTCCCATTGGTTGGGGATCACATGACTAATGCTTCGCGTTATCGAAGCGAAGCCGGCCTAGCAAGAACTGTGTCAAGATTTATTTTTATTTCTTCTGTTTCTCATAAGAATTTATTTTATGTTAATCTGTGCCTCTTTCTGTTACTGTTAGGGTATAGTCTATTTCTGAAGAAATCCGATATGCACGGCTACATTGGCATTCCCCGCCAATTGCACATTATCAGGCTGTAATATATTAGCCTTAACACAGGCCTCGTTATGGCGTCATCTGTGTACTTCTTCTTAGCAGGTTAACATCAACCCTGCAGTAATGCTTATGTAGATATAAATATACCGCCAATCTGCGGTTTCCACAATATAACTTCGTCACTGGACTTCTGTTCGTTTAAAGACAAATAGTCTTACATAGCTATCTTGAGCATAATGTACAAGTTCTGTAACGTAGGACCGGTGAGCTGTAGTTCACAGACTAGGTAATCCTTCAACATGTTCTGCCACCGAAAGCGTAATAATGAAAAAGGTCGGTATTACCTGGAACCGAATCCTCAGAACACAATAAGGAACTCTGTCGCCATTCCGACGCACAGAGATTCACTGGGGAGAACTGCCAACGCAGTCACTTCGAAGATTTTCCCCGAAAACACAATGGACCTACACGTCCTCAGAAGCCAGGACTTCACAACTCAACAAGACGGAAGTCTAATCTCCCGCTCTCCACTGCGCATCGCATATAGCCCAGAAATGTATTACCTTTGACCCAAAAGGTCAAACACAATCAACGAACAAACAAGGGAAGACAACCCCTAATCAACCTGACATCGCAACATTGGACAATTTTTGAAGGACCGAGGACTAGAGTGGAACCAGGCCAGGAGGAAGACAGCCGATGGGATAGTCTGGCGCTCTCTCTTCCAAACCTCTACACCTCACGGTAGAAGGGGAACGACTAAGTAAGTAAGATTACACGCATCATACCGATACCTGTTTGAAATGAATATTGAAATAATAATTTCCCACCTTATATTTTAGACGAAATTAGAAAAATTTCATAAAATTTGTTGACACACTATAAATGAATAACACATGAAGCAAAAATAAAAACATCTTTACTCTTTATCTCTCCAGTTTTTTTGCCCTATAAAGGAAGGAAAGGTGGAAATTTCTGCCTAATGGATTATAATAACTACAACGCAGTGCGATATACCAATTTATTTTTTCAGACATGAATTACTGTACAGCGCGTGTCCTTTTTACCTCCTACTGTACAGTGATTCCTGCCTGAGTTAAGTGCCTGCTACCTAGGCAAGAATCTCACTTGTCCAGTGTTCCCTACCTGACGGTAGGAAGCACTGCACAGTGCGTGTTGCCGGGTACGTCCTTCCTGCCTCCTATACCGGTCTCAATCTTTCATTTAATGATGGCTTAGTTTCGGCGTCTTTATGTTTTCACCGGACACTGTTAGCCACAGTTTAGGACATTAGGACAATATTTATTACCCTCCGCCTACGATTGTCTGGCCGTACCTGGACGGTACGGCTACTCAAATAACCCTCAAAGACGCGACACTAAAGCGTGCCGTGTTTACGAAAGAACATCTTTGAGTATTTCACAGTCCCCAGGTAGCGATAGCCGGCTCCTGGAGTAAAACGAGCGTGGGCCATTCACAGAATGTCAAAGCCAGCGGCGAGCACGGAAGTTTTCTGGCTTCAGACTTAACAATGAAGAGGCTGATGTATGAGAGACGAGCGGTTTAATGCCGGGACGTCTAAAAATCATCCAAGGGTCCTAGGGGGCGATGAATGCGATCCAGATTTATCGTTTTCTTCAGTGGTTTCGTTCAGAGGTGCTGCAGTCAAGATGGACAAGAAATAACATTGTCGACCAACACTAGAGATTTTTACTGGGGCCGTACTCCGTGGAAACGAAAAGAACACAATAGCGTAAAAATGAAAATTGAAAAGATGTAAAAAATGTCAAATAATAGCAAATAGAACAACAAAAATTTAAGCTAATAGGAAATAGAACAACACAAATTTAAATTAATAGGACATAGAACAAAGTCAATGTAAGTTAATCAGAAATATAACCCAAAAAAGTAAACTAATAAGAAATAGAACCCCCCAAAAAGTAACAAATAGGAAATAGACCACACACAAATTGTAAATTAATAGGACATAGCACCACAAAAATTGAATTGTAAACAAATAGAAAATAGAACCCCCCCAAAAAATTAAACTAACAGGAAATAGAACCAAACAATTTTAAACTAATAGGAATTATAACCAAGACAAAATATAAACTAATAGGAAATAGAACAACAGTCTCGTAAGTAAAGCTCGGTGGAGTCGACAAAACAGCTCCAAGATCTTCTGGGTGATTGTAAAATCACTTCCTATTTGTAAATATTTATATCCTAACTTATATGTAATCCATATATATGAAATACAAGAATATGTTAAAACAAGGAGAGATAACTGCCATTTGACTAATAAGTTTTATTTATTTGGTTTTTAAAAAAAAATCTGTATTCATAGAAACGTAATCAAATAATATTTTAAATGGCTAATAAACCCACATTGCAAGAGACCAAAACTTGATACCCCACTTTGAAATCATGTGTTGAACAGACTGGATGATGATTTGTAAAGTTGATGTGATATAGCAAGCTATATAATAAAACAGAAATTAATTAATTATCTTTATTTTGACACATGTTTCATAAAAATTAGGTGGACAGAGGTGAAGAGATGATAATTTAAAAAGTGACTTTGGGGCTATCTATAAAAGACGTCCACATGAGAGGGAGAAGGGGGGGGGGGGCGGAAAGGGGTATTTAAGTTGAAAGTAAACGTCCAATTCATAAACCACAAGACAGCTCTCACTCACATACAAATCTTTCACGAGTAACAAACCCTCTTATCTTCGAAACGTTCTTACTGTCCAGCTAAACTCAAATAAACGTTCTTCCGATTGTGTCCCTCTTGCCAGGCCTTCTAGACTCAAAATCTCTAATACAAAGAGGTTTTAACTTCTATGCTCCTGATTTCCTGAACAAACAACCTTAGTATATTAACTCTCTGGCAACCGACATCACAATTATTGTGATTTTATAATTAGATTTTGAAGTACAGGTAGTTGATTAAAAATCTAAGCTTATATGTTTAATCAAGACCATGTGGAGTGGATCTCCACAAGGAAGGGGGGGGGGGGGGGGGGGGCAGTCAAAAGTGGACAGAGGTGGACACGGGGGAGGGTAGGGTAAAAAAATGCCAGAATTTTGTGGACGTCTTTTATGGATGGTCCTTTTTCAACAACTCTGTATAATTTTGCCGATGACTTTGCTCTTTACTTCCACAACCAAACCGAATGTAAGACTGAGATTAGTGGGTCATATTTAACAGTCGTCTGGTCTGAATATTGACAAACAAACGACAACGATTACAAGAATAAATGCTGCAGTCTGCGCTTGCAGAATCGCCTGTCTAGACGGGTGTTCTTCGAATACAGTAAAAGTCTAAAAATCCGGATGCCAGATACCCGAGAATCCTAACTTTTTGAAAACTCAAAACATTTTAAAATTTCCAGGCATTTGTAAGTGTTCCATTCACAAGCAGACGTAACAGAGGTCACGGATACGAACGAATAAATATACTCATTTTGATAAATGAAGCATTCTGTATTTGTTAATGAATAAATCAACACAATTTGTCTGTTCGTGTCTTCTTTATTCCTCCTTAAATTTGAATTTTAGAAGTACTGCCAGAGAATCTGGAAAATCCGAAAATCCGGACCGACCAGTTCCTCGAGCAGTACGGATTTTCAGACTGTTACTGTATCTTGGTATCATGACAGGCAAAGTTGGAGGAATGGTCAGTAATATTCAAATAAGAATGAGAATGGGCTTTCGTTGCATTTGGAAATATATGGAAGTTAAAATAAATCAAGTACAACAAGAAAATAAGAAGTATCAACTCAGATGTCGGGTCTGTACTATTGTATGGTTCTAAAATATGGACAACAATAAAAACAATAACAAAGAACTTACAGATTTTCATAAGTATATAAAGGTGAAAGAAAGATAAAGGTAGTCCCATAACATATATTGCCGTAGGGGAGTGACCTGTTAGAGACTTCTCTATATTAGGTCCAGCTTTATGAGATAAAGTGAACTGTTCCCAGGGCAGGAGTTAGACATGATGAGGCCCTAAGCTATAAGAAACTGTGGAGGCCCTATTTGGCAACTGGTAACAGAGAATAATGCAGTGTAAAAACTGAACTTGGCAAACCTACGTTTAAGAATTCATTTAGGCATATCATGTATAATGTAAGCGGTACTGTCATTATAAGTGGAAATTAACATTATATAACTGTAGCTAAAGGTTTTTATTGTGTGTAGTGATAGTATTAGAGTATAAGAAGTCTTCTCTCTAGAAAGTGTGAGGTCCCAGTGTAGGTGAGGAACACTGGTATCACAGGATAGTCACGGCTGTCAAGGTCTCTGATACAGAAAGAATTCAAAGTATAGTCAGAGCCTACGGTGTCACTTCCGCTAAGTAACTATCTGTGATAAGTAAACAATTCAACAAACAAAAAAACTCAACTTCAGCAATATAAAATTAATAAGTCTGCTGAGTACAATTGAAATATTTATTTACATCTATCCTGCTTGTGCTGAATTATGAATGTAAGCTGATGGGATCAATGATGAAATATTTTACAAATCCTGGTGATGATGAAGTTAAATTTTAAATAATTAACTAAAAATGTTCTTGTTGGTTTTTTTTCCAAGTAATTGAAAACAAGAATTTCTCAATGTTCTGATATCACTCTTGTCTCTACTAAACTATCACAAATATAGTTCATTATAAAACACAGTCTTTGACTTGTCACTCGGGGTTCACGAATTTCTACAGATGCTACTTATCTGGTCAGTTCGAGGAATGGTTGCTTTAGTATTTCACAGTGTTTCAGATAGTCTTGCTTTTGCCAACCAGACACTGCTGGGGATTACTGCTGAGATCTTGAAACCACTATAGAGACTTCTGGTTATTTCAAGATAGCTCGTATGGTTCTTGATCAGTGACCTCTGACTTATGATGATACGTGAGGACAATGTTTAGACATGTGGCTATCTTTGATAAAAATGTCCACAAGCCTAGTGTGCATGAGATGATAGTGTTGTCAGATGTATGCATGTATATGGAGGATACATGGATCAGTCTGATTAGCGATAGCGAGACAAGACAGATGTCTAGCTGCAGAACATTTTCTAAAATAAGATAATACAAGAATATAATACAGTTTACACATCAATTATTTACACTTATGGTATGATGTCTCAGCCACCCTTACTGTACCTGCATGACAAGTCAGCTCTGAAAAGTGCTATAACTTTGTGGTAGGTTGTATAAGCCCTGATAAGAACTGTTGACAGGACTCTACTGAGTCACTGTGTGGTTATATTATCGGGTTCCATCTTCAACTAACACAAGTATTATGTATGATATCTTCATAACATAGTTATGTCTATCAACTGACTAAATCCTGAAATAAAAAATCATATTTAATGTAATAAATATACATAGTAATTCTATATACCCTCTCAGGATCTTATATAAAGTCCAGGAAAGACTGGCTTTGGTGGAGAATGTGCTGCCCGGCTACAGATGGTAAGGTTTTAGCCTCGACAAGCGTCTCTCTAGCTTCCATCCTTCTGTCTTTATGAGGTGCAAGTGTATTTTGAAATCTCCGGGGTCTCTTTTTATAGGCTGGCATCCCCCGTATGAGAAGACAAGGTCGGTAACTCTGTTGCAATCTTCAAAATTTTGCATCTTCGAGTGAGACTGTGCGAGTAGTATTCCAAACCTCTGCTCCGTCCATCTCTACTTTTCTAGTTAGGACCTTTTGAGTGACATTCTTCCATTCTCCGTAAGTTTTGCTTTCTGTCCTTGTGTTGTGATACCTAATTGGTCTTGTTATTGATTTTATATCAAATTTTAATTAGGAACAACACAGGACCGCTCGTTGTACGGACACCTTTACTCTCACATATCTTTGAAAGTGTTCGTTCCTTCCACTTTTCCTTTTGTAGGTATAGAATTGGAGTTATTCCCTGTAGAATGAGACCAGTTTTATCCATTTCTGACATACACTTTCACGGGTCCTTATTCTAACCTCCGTTTCGTACGTTTTTATCTTCATATTAAACGGTCGTAGCATTATCGATCGGTTTTTGTGAGTTCCTATTTTATGATTGGCTTACCTCGCCTATGAAAAATACTACTAGCATTGGGCCTACACACATGTCCTACTTTCCTAACGTTCATTCATTTACTAGACAATGGTTATCATGCTACAATAACTTTTTCTATAACTTTTTGTGCCGCTAAGTCCCACCCCCTCCACACCGCGCTACACCACTGTTAGAGAGGCCCCTTGAGACTGTGATGCCCTACGCTGTAGCCGGTTCCCCTCCTCGCTGTCTTTGCCTTTTGTGACGGAATTTGTTCGCCCTCTTTTGTTGTCTTCAGTTTTCTCCGGCAGCGTTACTCGACTATTCTTCCAGTATTGTTGTTTACGCTTTCGTCGGTCGAGTTTTATCTTGTCTTATCATATTAACCATCCCAGGTTACCTGAACGCTTGACCAGTTCTGCAACCACGTCGGCGCGTTTGATTGATTAATCGTCAACACAAGACGGATTAGCGATACATAGTTCCTTTGCTCCGGCTGAGAAGTGGCGACAAACCCAGATGTCTTAGAGTTTGGATAACGAACGTTTGATTCGTGAACATGGGCCGAAAAAATTGCTACACGACCATGTTGCTCGGTCTTTCCAATATGTATTGTGGTGGGTTTAGATGTTACTGCGATAAATATTACTTGTCTACAGAGTGAGGTCAGCTATGCAAGTCCCTGAGTCTAATAGTTGAAGATGCTTGTTCTCAGGGTACCCGACTGCTACCACCCTATGACCTCAATCTGCGATATAATTTAAGCCTACTTTTATGTAAAGGTGTCTGGTTGTTATCTGGCTAGATGTCTAGGGTAATGTGCTATATGATGTAGAGAGAATGACAACAACCACTAATGTAACTCAATGAAAATGATTAAACAAATCAATGGTTAAAGTTTGAGTAACAATTTTTTACAATTTTAATTTCCTGTACCTCAATCCTTGGATGGTTCTTATCTTCAAGTTCTGGAGCACTGTGGTCTTTCTTCCACAACGATAGTCTTCACGACTGCAAAGTATAAACACTGCTACAGCACTCGTCAGAGTTTTGGGCAATCAGATACTTATTGCCTCGAACGTGCAGATTCAATAAGTCTTGTATGGCTCACTGAATGTTTCAACATGGAACCCTGAAAATAAGAGGATTAAGGCCTCCTCAGTATTTAAAACATATCTCTCCTTCCCTAACTACTAAGCATTATCAACAGTTTCAAGATCAGTTTCTATGGCTATATAAATAGCTATCGTTCCTATCTGATGGGGTGACAGCTTCATACTCAGGTAAATTTCAATCATCAGTTTGATACATTCCTTTCATAGGAAAATTGTAGTTAATTTTATGAAGTCATGTGAAAACACTGTGACTTGCTGAAGACGGCCAGTGGTTTTCTGGCCTTCCAATCATAATAATGTCCTATTTTATTTCGAACTATGTCTTTTCATTCTCTCCCAAAGTTTAAGTAAGCCTGTCTGGCTTTTAAAAGAAATGGTAATCTTCCCTAATAGCACTTGTGGCATAACACAAAGTGTTGAGTTTGGCGTCTTTCTGGTTTTGCCTCTACCCATCTGTCATGAAACATTCTAAATCCACATATATAAATTAAAAGGTAAATGTAAAGCCTAACACATAAATTCAATAAAAGGAAAGAGAAATGGTAAATGTACAGTGCTGTCACAATGGCGTACAAAAATCCCCCTTGTTTTCTACTTCGTCTGCAAATTGTAACGTTTCACGTTGATAGTAAAGCCTACTGCATCACTACACGCTTTCTACAATAAAAAGTGTACTGTATTTCTAAGAAAACCTTGAGCTAGTCACACTGCGTAATGACCTAAATTAATACTTCCATTAATTTCATTTTATACACTACGTTAACATAAACGGAAAGACAGATGAACTTAGGATAGAGAGAGGGAGGGCTGAAAGCAGGAACGCAGGCAACACTAACACGCGTCTCGCGATATACAATTAATGCCACCCTCCCCAAGCGAAAGGCCAGAAGCAATAATTTTTTTTTCAGATAGACAGTGATAAAAAACACTACCCATACGAGAGTTAGGTTTAAAAACCTGAAAAACGCTTATTAGGAAACATGACATTATACTGTTTTATGTCTGAAAGCCTGACAGTACCCAGACACCACATCGTATCGAAGTGAACGGGAGGTAGAAGAAAATGCATATTTTGAACGCAGCCACTTAGCCCCATTAAACTTATATATTTGGGTTCCTTAGGACTTGCTGACAAAGAATATGTTAAGTGTTACGCAAATAGTCTAGGAATTAACAAATTATAGCCAAAAGAAAATAGTGAGGGTGTCAGACAACACCAAAAAAATAATCGCACAGTGGCATGTTTTGAAACCACTATTTTACGGGAAATGGGCCACCATGTAAAATCCTATTTGATTGGATAGAAGTAAATGTAAGGCTAAACACGATTAGTCGGACTACAAATACTAATTTTGGTTGTTAGGGGAAATGTGAGAAGGGTACTTTTTTTTTTTAAAAGCTGTGTAAACATGGCCCGATTGGTTAGACCCGCCAATATAGTCAATTAAGAGCGTCAGTTCAGTGCCACACTTTAAAATAAACTTACTAAGAAACAGTGCGTTGAGAGCCAGATCATATTTTTCTAAATAAAAGTCTGGGACAGAGGCAGATCGGAATTTGTGCCATTATTCATCGCCAGTCAACGTATCTGTGTATTATTTCCATGAATTGTGGGACTGTGGTCCTAGTTATTGAAGCAGCACCTGGTCTGAGTTTTGCTGAATCCAGAGGCTGACAGCATACTCCTTGGTCCAGAAAGCGACCAGTGAGGTGTCTCCAGAACACAGGAAGCAATCGAGCAGAGGAGTCCTTTCCTGCCGCCATCACGAAAGATAAGCTTCTGTGGCCAGAGTAGCTCAACATTATGTGCCCCCTTGTGGTAAAGTGGGATGATGTAAATATTTATAGGGGACTTAGTGTACTGACTGAGATCAGCTGTGAAGGTATCTGTATCTAATATGTGTAGTGTTTTACAGATAACCTTACTTGCTGCCACATATTTATATCTCAGTCAGAATTATTCTGGAATATTGTGTTGGCAACGTTATATGTCTAGGGTTATGCAAATGATGAAGTGTAAGTCACCACAACAACAAACAGATAAACAATTTAATTATTCCATCACACTTGACAACACTGTGACACTCACAAACAGTCAACACTCTAGAAGACTATCTTAAAAGATTCAATGATAAATTTCAGATATACACAGATGTATTGATTTTTTCTACACTAGTGATCCTGATTCAACTACACAGTGAACCAGGCAATATTATAACATGTAATTACAAATATTATGTACACAGATATAAATGTGGTCTTTGCATTGACATACAATATTAGTAATCTATGTGTGTGAGTTGTGATGTGGTAATATGAGGTAATACTGGTTTTGTTCTTCAAGATATGTTCTTATTGGTCATCATGACTGCATGTGCTTGTGTAGGTTGGAACTAGTATTGGAGATGGTCTCAGTTCCGAACATTAAAACAATTAATTGCCCCTCTTTAATTAATACAATTCATTTTAAAAGGCGGGGTATAAATAGTTGAGTTCTGTTGGCCACGTAGGGTTTTTCTTTGGTGATGGCGGCAGGCAAAGAGTCCTCTGCTAGACTTCTTCACTGGTTCTGAAGACACCTCACTGGTTCTGAAGACATCTCACTGGTTACTACAGGGACCAAAGAGTATGTTGTAGCCTCTGGATTCAGCAAATGCTCAGACCAGGTGCGGCTTCAATAACTAGGACCACAGTCCCACAATTCAAGGAAATAAACACAGATACGTTGACTAGCAATGAATGTAGGCACAAATACTGGCACAAATTCCCATCTGCTTATGTTCCAGGCTTTTATTTAGCAAAAATATGAGCTGGCTTCAACGCACTGTTGCTTTATCAAGCTTATTTGAACTAGTGGTCTCGAACTAACGCTATCAATTAACTATATTAACAGACCTAACCAATCAGGCCATTTCCACCCCATCGTTTGAAAAAAAGTACTCTTACTTCCGTCTCCCTTGACAACAAAAGATAGCATTTATAGTCCGACTAATCGTGTTTAGCCTTACATATCATTCCATCCAATCAATTCAAATGTATCTTGTGGCCTATTTCCGTACAATGGTGGTTTAAAATTCTGCCACTGAGCGACTCCGAGTTTTTAGGTTGTCTGACACCCTCATTATTTTCTTTTGCCTATAATTTATTAATTCCTGGACTATTTGCGTAACACTTAACATATTCTGTGTCAGCAAGCCCTAAGGAATCCAAATATCTCAATCTAAGGGAGCTAGGTGGCTGCGTTCAAAATGTGCATTTTCTACCACCTCCTGTTCACTTCAATCCCCATGTGGTGTCTGGGTACTGTCATGTTTTCAAACGTAAACCCATCTAATGTCATCTTTCCTAATAAGGGTTTTTCAGGTTTTTAAAACCTAACTCTGGGAAGGGTAGTGTTTATATCACTGTCCGTCTAAAAAAAATTAGTGCATGTGGCCTTACACGCGTGATAGTAGTAATTGTATATCGCGTTACGCTTGTTGGGGGTGGCATTAATAGCGAGACGCGTGTTTAGTGTTGCATGCGTTCCTGATTTTCAGCCCTCTCTTCTTTCCATCCTACATCCATCTGTTCGTTGTAAAGTTTCTTTTCTTCTTTCCACTCTGTAAAGTGTCAGTCTGTATGCTCTGTAAGGAAGAGTGGTGTGTTGTTGAGATCAGGCATGCCCCCAGTCTACCCAGCTGTAAATGGGTAACTCACCCTAGTCCTGAGTTAGGGAAGGCAAAGGCTCCAGGGGAAGCAGGCCCTAAACTTGGTCACTCCAACCGACGCAGGATGGTGTATGTATGAAGTAGAAGTGTAGAGTGTGATTACCGCGAATGGTGTACTGTTCGTGTGCTGACCAATATAACCACTCATACACATGTGTCTACAAGGCACCAATGCAGACTGCTGGAATCTTTGTTTACTCAATTTATTCAGACGTACACACTGGGACATACGAGTACATCATGGTATGTTGACATATCAATTTGTAGGTATACATAGCAGATCTGAAGTCATGACACATTCAGAAATAATGGGCAGTACATCAAAAGTTCAATGTCATGATATATTATGGCCGCATTCCCCTATCTGACTAAACGCGTCAGTGAAGGCAGATCGGTAAATAACTAAGGTTACTTGACGTCCATAGTTTGTAGCATATATTATGAAACCACGAAAGAGGGGGTTTCTAGCAAGATTGAGATCTCCCTGTCACTGTCCGATAATAGGATAAATAATCTGTTCTCTTGGCAGTGATCAAAACATATGATGACCGAAATCTAACATGGCCGCCTCCCTGAGTTGTCGTTCACTCATTCATAGGAAGGAGAATATAAGCCAGAGTTAATTTATAATGGGTATATAAATGATTTCATAAATGTTCCCATACAGCTCTACGATGATCAGGTTAATTCACGTAGCCATAACCGCTGTAGGAAAGTCTGTCATCTTTGTCGATACAAAACACGACCCAAGCGATACGAAGCACAATGTTCCATCTAGGTCGAATCGACATGAGATCATCGAAATAGGGTCTGGCAGTACATGGAGTCCGAATTATACATTGTACCGTACCTTAGGAGAGTCTCTAACATAAACTATAGTAGAGATACCATCTCCTTTAGAAGAAAACCACTTCCTGAATTATATTTCCTTAACAATCTACCAGCCTTTTGAAAAGTGCGTACCAGCCATTATCACGGTACATCGGAACTCATCACCACTTGTCAAGACAACTCATACTTCCGCTAGACCGGAATAATAAGAATCTAGTCCCGCCTACCCATCCAAAATATACAATATAGGACTGATTCTACTTGTACTAATAATATGTAATACATATGAATTCAGGCCATAAACACAATAAGCAAATTAATATATTTTCTGGCCCTAAAAAATAAGTACAAACGTAAGAGCAATCCATGCGCCGGATCAATATCAAGAACGATTACTCCTATAATCAAAAGTGTGAATCAAACATGGATTCTCTCGCTTTTACCATAGGCAGCATTCTCATACACAAATGAATGAATGTCTATATTTTTTCCATATTAAATAGCCATATCCATTTTTGTAATATGTGCGTCAAAATATGCACGCAACAGATTACCACACCCCTGGGGGAAAAAAAAATGGTACATTTTTTTTTTTTTGAAACACATCTAGGAGCAACTTACAATAGGCTCACAACGCACCAATAACAATGCGCAGATGATAAGCATAAGTTTTATGACCTTAGAGAAGGTACTTCTCTAAGTATTAATATTTCCAGAGAGGTGTCACCAACGCATACTACAATATTAGCAATGACCCAATTTCCACATTAGTTTATACATAAATTTCATCTAAGATATCTTAACATCATGATCATCAAAGACGAAAAACATTGAAAGATCAGCGATGAATAAATATCAATGAACCGCTAAGTAGTGTTACAATCAATATATGATATATTACATATGTGTACACATTTCAACATAGAAACAACTGTATCAAAGTTGTATAACAGTTATGAATCATGTGGGCATCTAGACAAAATATCTGCCATCACATTTTCTGACCCACGGATAGCTCACACCGAAAAATGAAATGGCTGTAGAGCAATCGCGTATCGCGTTGATCTCGCGCTCTTCAGATTGTTACTCTGAATAGCCGTAAGAGCTTTCTGGTCAGTTTCCACAATGAAATGCGCGCCCAGAAGAAATCTTTGCAGTTTAAGGATTGACCAAACCATAGCCAATAATTCACGGTCTAGGACCGAGTAATTCTTCTCTGCGGCATTTAATTTCCGAGAAATATACATCACAGGATGCAGAGTTCCAGAGTACTCTTGCATTAGTGCAGCTCCAATCCCGGTGGATGAAGCGTCACTACGAAGAATAAATGTCTTATCCTTAGAAGGCAATACTAGGATAGGTGAAGTAGAAAACATAGTTTTAACCTTATCCAAAGAGGATTGACATTCTTGAGTCCAATGGACTACATTAGGAGACCCTTTCTTTAGCAAGGAAGAAAGAGGTGACATAATGGAGGACAGATTCGGGATGAATCGTCCATAAAATTGTATTAGACCTAAGAGACTTCGTACCTGCTTTTTAGTCTTAGGAATAGAAATGTTAAGTATCTTACTTGTATTATGGTCTTCTGTTTTTAGGAACCCATGACCAACACGGTGTCCTAAGAAAGATATTTCGCTAAAACCAATACATGCTTTCGATGGTTTCGCTGTCAGGTTATGCTCGCGTAAGATAGACAATAGTTCATTTATACCATTATAGTGATCGTTCCAAGTATCACTGAAAAGACAGATGTCATCAAGATACGCAATGACATCTGAGCGATGAGATAGGATTCGACGCATCATGTGTACAAATGTTGCAGGGGCGTTCATAAGACCGAAAGGCATGAAATTCCATTGGAATAGACCCCTAGGCGTCGAAAAAAGCAGTAAACGGTTTGGCGTGTTCGGATAGTGGAACTTGCCAATATCCCTTAGACAAATCGAGTTTAGTAAAGAAGTGAGAATTCGATAGTCTCGTAAGTAGCTCTTCTAGTAAAGGCATAGGTTCAGCATCGAATTTAGTTACTTGATTCAATTTGCGATAATCCACGCAAAGACGTATGTTATTGTCTTTTTTTCGTACTATAACCATCGGCGAAGAATATGCTGATGTGGATGGTTCAATAATTTTTAACTCTATCATCTCATCTAACTCTTTCTCTACCTGTGCTTGAAAATGTATCGGGATAGGATACGGTCTGACTCTTATAGGACTATGGTCAGTAAGAATAATGTCATGTTGAATGACATCATTTTGACCAGGAATGTCAGTAAGGACATCCTGAAATTGTTCTAACAAAGTAGAAACTTGTTTCTGCTCTCCTGGAGATAATTCTGGAGAAATTGCAACATCTTTCCATGATTCATTAGAGTGAAGAGGAATCATTGGAAAAGGTAAATTTACATCCGAGAAACTCGTTTCCTCATCCTGTATTACTGACAGAGATGAGTACTGTCCATGTTGGACTGGAAAATCGTCCATTGCCTGGAAAACAGGTTGTAAATAATCAGGACGTTCATGGAATTCCGTGAGCATGTTGATGTGGAAGGTTTTACGCTTCCCGTCAATATCGACGATATAGTCAACATCGGAAACTTTTGATATTATATCGTACGGACCTTTCCAAGAAATGAGAAGTCTATTTTCCCTACAAGGTAGCAAGACAAATGCTTTGTCACCTGGACAAAGTTGACGCAAACATCTCTTTTTATTGGCAAATTCCCTTGCCTTCTGTTTCGCAAATTCAGAAGAAGCAGTTGCCAATTTGCATGCTTCAATAATCTTGTGTCTAAGTGCGATGACATATTCATAAGAGGATTTTGTGTCATCGACAATATTATCAGCAGTTATAAGATCATGAAGTAAGGACATAGGACTTCGCGGTTTCGCGCCAAAGACAAGTTCAAAGGGAGAAAATCCTGTATGTTCGTTGGCGACCTCTCTATATGCAAAGAGAGCCGCGGGTAAAACCCTATCCCAATCCTGAGGATGATCTTCTGTTATCTTACCTAGTAGGTTTTTCAGAGTTCTATTCAAACGTTCCACCATCCCATTGGACATAGGATGATAAATACTACTCAGCGATCTCTCTATCTTCAGAGTCGACATTACTTGAGACATGGTATCCGATATGAGTTGGGTACCATGGTCGGATAATATTTCTGCTGGAAACCCCAGACGAGAAAATATTAACCAAAGAGCATCTGCGACATCAGCAGTAGTTATGCTCTTTAGAGGAACAGCCTCCGGCCAACGTGTGCACATATCAACACACGTCAAAATAAATTGGTGTCCTCTAGCAGACTTTATCTTAAATGGACCAATGATGTCTATCGCCATTTTTTGAAATGGCCGAATGGGAATGTCTGCAGCCTGAATAGGTGCATCATGGCGTGGACCTCTGGATTTAATCTCTTGACATACTTTACAAGATCGACAATAGATTCGTATGTCCTTATTCACAGCAGGCCAAAAGAAAGATTGAAGAACTCTAGCTTTAGTACGGGAAAAACCCATATGTCCAGCACACTGCGAATCATGAGCGTGCTGTAAGATTTTAACTCTCATATTTTTAGGCACAAGGATTTGAGAATGAATGGACTTAGCGGAGTCTTGTACCATACGTACAAGTACGCCATTCTTCATCGTAATCCAAGATTTACGATTTGTATCCTTATTCGGATCACCTTTTGTTGCCAGAGTAAAGAATTTCTTTAGAGTAGGATCATCTTCCTGCTGTTTGATAAAGGAATCGTGGGAAATCTCCAAGGGATCATCTTGGATCTGCGCATCATTATCTTCAGAATGTGAAGATTGTGGCATATTAAGAGCTTGAGCCCTAGTGATTACTGCATTAGCAGATTGCATATTAACATTTTCCCAATTAGAAATTTGCTGTGGAGTGCATTCTTTCACTCCATGAATGCGACCGATGATAAGATCAGCGATCGGATTCGGCAAGAGACATGCTTGCACCTCTCCTGTAAAGAAAGGCGTAGCAATATTGATAATGGCAGTGGAGTACTTCTCCAATGTGCCACCAAATGTTACACATTTGACTATATTGCCTGTAGCTCGAGAAGGATTTACGAGTGATTGCCTCACTCCAATGGTAGTGCACCCCGAATCGAAAAGAATTGATACCGGAGTACCATCTATTAGGCCCCTATTAAAGACAAGAGCACCCCTTCCATTATGCGCAATTGACGCATGGAGAGCGGGAAGCGGGTGACCGCAGCTTAAAGTAGACACTGTGGTTGGATCGAATAATGTTTTGCATTGCGAACACTCAGATGCTCTAGCAAAATCGAAAGCGGAATTTGCTACACTGTTGGAGTCTTTTTTATCATTATTCTGATTATCGGTGTCGTGGAACTCCTGTTGTGCAGAGTTAGCCTGGTAATAAGATTTACCATGTCTTTTGTGTTGTGATCTACCTCGGTTATAATTGTCTCTATAATTATTATTGCCTCTGTTATAACCCCTATTTGGGTTTGAATCATAATATTCATGATCATAATCATCATGCTCGTTATATTGAGTATCCCTGTAATATTGTTTCTTTTGTCTCCATGAAGCACTTGGGTAGTTCCTATAGCTACTCCCTTTCCGAGAATTTCTAACATTATGGGTACCCCTCGCGTGTCGAGGACTATCAGCCCGATTCCAGTTCTTCGAAGAAGAACCCTGATTTGAGTGGTTATCTTGGTTTTGATACTTATTCCAATTAACCTTTTTATCAAATTTATTTTTAGCTCCTTGGAATTTGTGTGAGTAATTCTGATTATATTCTGTTGCCGAAGCAACTGGCATACTCTCTTTAATGTTAGAGTTACTAAGAATCATGTCAGGGTGTGCCGTGGCATACTGGTCACAATATTCTTCCATTTGCTTTATTGTACCAGGTTTACGCTCATGTAAGAACTCTAGGAATGATTTATTTACAGAAGACATGACCTTGTCTCTTAGCAATAAATCCGTAAGACCATCAAATGTTTTTTTCTGTTTTGGATAATTCAATCCATCGTGAAAGTGTAATTCGTGCTTTTGAGATGAAATCTGAGAATTCTACACCTACCTCAGGTCTCATTGTTTTAAACAAAAGACGGTAACCTTCCTCAGACAGCTGATATCTCTTTATCAAAGCTGCCCTAACAGCATCATAATTATCTTTGTCGGCCTCTTCAACAAAATATAACTTACTCAGAGACTCCCCTTTTAGATTTTCAGACAACTGATTCACATACTGTGATTTGTCAACATTATGAGATCGACAAGCCCGTTCAAATCTAGAAAGCCAAAATGTTATGTCATCACTGGTAGGGTTAAACGCTGGTACCTTGACCTTGTACACAAAGGGTTTACCATTACTACCAGATGCCTGATTAACATTACTCATACATGTCAATTTTAATTTCTCTAATTCAAACTCATGTTCTCTTATTGCTTTTCTCTCTTCAGCTTCTCTATCTAATCTTTTCTGTTCTGCAGCAGCAGCAGCAGCTTCTAATTTTTTCTGTTCTGCAGCAGCAGCAACTTCTAATTTTTTCTGTTCTGCAGCAGCAGCAACTTCTAATTTTTTCTGTTCTGCAGCAACTTCTAATTTTTTCTGTTCTGCAGCAGCAGCAACTTCTAATTTTTTCTGCTCTGCATCAGCTTCTAATTTCTTCTGTTCTGCCTCAAATCTCCTTTCCTCCACTTGCATCTGCAATTTCTTAAGTTCAGCAGCAGTATCAGCTTCTTTTTCTAATCTTTTTTCCTCAGCTAGAGCTTTCCTTTCTTCTGCAGCAGCTTTTTTTTCTTCTATTTGAAGTTTTCTCTCCTCAGCCGCAGCTTTTTTTTCCTCAGCAGCAGCTTTTACACAATAACTGTATCTCAAATACTGTGGGAGACAAGCCTTACAAAGGTCTTGTATATCTCAATGTAATCAAAGATCACTTGGGTACCTGTGGAAAAAATATTTCCCTTTACCAATCACTTTGGGAGACAAGCCTTACAAAGGTCTTGTACATTTTGTTTTATAACAATAACAATCATAAAGTACTGATCTGTACTATACTATCAGTGTATACCACTATACGTCATATGTCAACTACAGACATTACAAAGGACAAACAAGAAAAGACAATATGAACACATTTGCAGAGATCAAATTAAATTAAATAGGAGAAATGAAAAAAATTATCACAGAAACCGTGATGATAACTGCCATAATATAACAAGACAAATACGCCACAGTGTATAAACATAAGGGTGTAAAAAACTGAAATGAAAGGAAAGATGAGACCTACAATTATACAAACAAATCAAAAAACAAAAATAAAGAACAGAAAAAATGTTACAAATACAAATATGAAACAGTCGTCACAACTAACCAAATATTTGCAAACTATGTTGCATGCAAATTTCAATTAAGAAATTGCTCCCTATCGAACGCCAGAACAAGACCAATATCATTCGGTATTTCCTGTTCTAGTCACCTCCCATCCAGGCCCGCAACATATAAACACCTACACATATAAACAAATAACATGTAAGCATAAATAGCATATAGCATACAATATAATTTATGTCATGAATGTAATGTCTTGCAGGTATAGTGTTGTAAAGCAGGCACAGTTTATTTTAATTCTAATAACTTGCCACTTTATTGAGTAATAGATTTAATTCTAAACTATTACACTGTCAATTTTTTCTCTTTTGAGCATATGAAGATCCAACGATGAACTATGCACTTTATGTTCAACAACACTGTGATTCTTCTGCACGTTGAGAAATGTCAACAATACTGCTCCAGATATTTTCTACACTTGATACCACTGTCCTGTGTAATACTGTCTGTACAGCGAAAAACTGTCAACAAGCGCTGACCTAGATACAGCATCCTATCGGTAATACAGGTCAAGCTGACATCGACTGTATAGCTGTCCTACTGGTGTTGATGTGTTCAAACAAATGTTCTTTCAGCTGTAAACTGTGATTCTCAACACAAAACTGCGTAAGCTGGACCCAGGAATCTGGCTCGCCACTGTATAGTTTCTTTTCTTCTTTCCACTCTGTAAAGTGTCAGTCTGTATGCTCTGTAAGGAAGAGTGGTGTGTTGTTGAGATCAGGCATGCCCCCAGTCTACCCAGCTGTAAATGGGTAACTCACCCTAGTCCTGAGTTAGGGAAGGCAAAGGCTCCAGGGGAAGCAGGCCCTAAACTTGGTCACTCCAACCGACGCAGGATGGTGTATGTATGAAGTAGAAGTGTAGAGTGTGATTACCGCGAATGGTGTACTGTTCGTGTGCTGACCAATATAACCACTCATACACATGTGTCTACAAGGCACCAATGCAGACTGCTGGAATCTTTGTTTACTCAATTTATTCAGACGTACACACTGGGACATACGAGTACATCATGGTATGTTGACATATCAATTTGTAGGTATACATAGCAGATCTGAAGTCATGACACATTCAGAAATAATGGGCAGTACATCAAAAGTTCAATGTCATGATATATTATGGCCGCATTCCCCTATCTGACTAAACGCGTCAGTGAAGGCAGATCGGTAAATAACTAAGGTTACTTGACGTCCATAGTTTGTAGCATATATTATGAAACCACGAAAGAGGGGGTTTCTAGCAAGATTGAGATCTCCCTGTCACTGTCCGATAATAGGATAAATAATCTGTTCTCTTGGCAGTGATCAAAACATATGATGACCGAAATCTAACATGGCCGCCTCCCTGAGTTGTCGTTCACTCATTCATAGGAAGGAGAATATAAGCCAGAGTTAATTTATAATGGGTATATAAATGATTTCATAAATGTTCCCATACAGCTCTACGATGATCAGGTTAATTCACGTAGCCATAACCGCTGTAGGAAAGTCTGTCATCTTTGTCGATACAAAACACGACCCTAGCGATACGAAGCACAATGTTCCATCTAGGTCGAATCGACATGAGATCATCAAAATAGGGTCTGGCAGTACATGGAGTCCGAATTATACATTGTACCGTACCTTAGGAGAGTCTCTAACATAAACTATAGTAGAGATACCATCTCCTTTAGAAGAAAACCACTTTCTGAATTATATTTCCTTAACAATCTACCAGCCTTTTGAAAAGTGCGTACCAGCCATTATCACGGTACATCGGAACTCATCACCACTTGTCAAGACAACTCATACTTCCGCTAGACCGGAATAATAAGAATCTAGTCCCGCCTACCCATCCAAAATATACAATATAGGACTGATTCTACTTGTACTAATAATATGTAATACATATGAATTCAGGCCATAAACACAATAAGCAAATTAATATATTTTCTGGCCCTAAAAAATAAGTACAAACGTAAGAGCAATCCATGCGCCGGATCAATATCAAGAACGATTACTCCTATAATCAAAAGTGTGAATCAAACATGGATTCTCTCGCTTTTACCATAGACAGCATTCTCATACACAAATGAATGAATGTCTATATTTTTTCCATATTAAATAGCCATATCGATTTTTGTAATATGTGCGTCAAAATATGTTTAGTGTTGCATGCGTTCCTGATTTTCAGCCCTCCCTTCTTTCCATCCTACATCCATCTGTTCGTTCGTTTTGGTAACGTAGTATAATTAATGTTAGGATTAATTTAGGTCATTAATCACTTGCGTATCTCAAGGTTTTACGTTATGAGGAGTTGATCTATATGGTGCTATCTGAGTTGTGGAGGGGATCCAATAATTTCCGGATCAGCCTTAATAAACACTCTGACTATCCTCAATTCAAAAGGTAACAATGGAGACACTCTGCTCCTCCGAAATGTTTACAGCCAACAATTTGTCTGATCTCAGGCGGGATTGAATGTGGAAACACCCTTCTAATAATATATTTATAATGTTCTATAATGTGCCGCTCAAATGGAGGCTATATTCACCAACTATAGTTTCGCCTACCGACAATCTGGAGAATTAAGATAATATGTGGGGAAATGAGTTTCTGCATCAGAAATCAATTCGCCCTTAGCATTGCTAAAAGATGTGTGGGTTATCTCCATCCAGGGTCCGATCAATAATTTCCCTTGGACGGTGTGGGGTCGGGTGACTACCAATGTCACCAGTGCCCTTTTAATGCTAAGTTAATAGCCATAGTGTGAAGCGCTGTGAGCATTTCCCGAATTGCTCACTCGTCCACTGCCCACTGTTCTTATGTTAACAATTTGTTTCGGTTTTAACTTAGGCGGATCATCTTCAATGTCAATGTCAGCCAGCTCCCTAAATGCGGCTTCAAACTGTCCCTGGGTTGACTGGTCTAAATTTCTATTTTCTCTGGATGCCCTTCTCAGAGTTGCGAATCTAAATATTTTTGGTGAACACTGTTTGGGGGAAGGTGGATACCTATCCTCTATGTCAACCTTATTATTGTTATTTTCCTTGTTAATGTTAGGCCCATATGTTTCAGAATGCTTGGCTGGCATCTGATTATGATTTTCCCAACTTGGGGACTGTACCTTGCTACATTTTTCACAGGCCCCCACAAATTGTGCAATATCAGCAGCTACTTGGGGCCAGTAGAATTTTTCTGATGTCCTTTGACGGGTAGTCCCATTTCTCTGGTGTCCACCGTCTGGTACAACATGTGATTTTGCCATCACTTCTTCTCTGTAGGGAGTTGGGAGTACCAACTGTCCATATCCTTTGGGTCCTGCTCCCGCCTTCCTGTGGAGCAGTCCATCCCTCAAGTAAAATTGTCCTTTCTTAGGGTGTGCATGGCTGTTTAGTAATTTGTCAAAGCAAGGTTTTAATGATTTGTCCTTTGCCTGGGCCTTTCTCATCTGTTTATCAGAAAAGGTTAATGGGGGTTCCTCCTCCTTTCTACTAGGGGTCGACCTGACCTGAAGCGTGGCCATTACCACAGGTTTTACAGGGCTTCCTAGAAAAACATATTTACTTCCTAACACCAGCGGGTAATTAGGATCGTCACACACGGCTGCTCTAATCACTCCTTCCACGTACCTTGTCTCTACATTGATCTCGGCTACGGGAAGTGTCATGGTGGATATTCCCTTTACGGCCCCTTGTATCTCCACTTTCTCTGTGGTATACTGTTCAGGGTGCACTAGGGTTGCACTCACAACTGAGTCATATTCTAAACCTGAATCGTAAAGGCACCTAACCTTGGCCCATTACATGTCACTTCTTCACAGATGGGGGGATGTTGAAGATTTATATGATTCTCTGTCAGTTTCTTCTTCCCCTTGTCCACTGTTATCATGCATGCCGCGTGATATGGAGGAACCTTCCTACCACATTCACTAGTATTATGATTATGCATCCTGCATATTTGACAATATTTTCCTTCCTGTCTGAAGGGTTTCCTGTTATCATATTTCCTTTCATTGAATTGTGGGGTTTTATTTTTATAGTCATTTCGTGGCCTATCAAACTGGTGCTTACCTTTGTTTTGATCTCTATGATCAAATTCATTAAAGTTTTGTGGTGCCCTAAAATTTTCCACCTGTTTCTTTTTATTACCTGTTACTTCTGCTTGAGCTGCTTGATACCTTTCAGCCACATTTTGCAACTCACCCAGCCTCTCTGCACCTTGTTCCATGAGAAACTTTCTCAGGTCTGGAGCCATGGACTCTCTTAATTGTTCTATAAGGACCATTTCCTTAAGATCTTGGGTTTTCCCCAGAGAAGTCCATTTCTCCAAGTATGTCTCTAACCGTGCAGAGAACTGGTGATAGGTTTCACCTGACAGTAGTTTAGCATTCCTAAAATTTTTCCTGTAAAATTCTGCGTTCTTCTCATATCTTAACAAAAGAGCCTGCTTTAGCATGTCATAATTTTCCTGATCATCTCTGTGCATTTTGGCAAAAACTTCATAAGCTGCCCCACGAAGTCCTTGAGATAACTTTAAGCTCCACCTTTCTCTCTCTAACCCATATGTGGTAGCTAATAATTCGTATCTATTTATATAGCTCTCAATATCATCGTCTTTCTCAACAAAATGATCTAAATGAAAGTTCATAGCTGAGGTTGAGGCTCCCTGAGTAACCGTAGCATCAGAGGCAAAGGGACTGGCACCATTTTCAGGAGCATGGCCTTGAAACTCAAACTCCCTTAGTCGTAACTCATGTTCCCTTTGTAATCTCTTCTCCTCTTTTTCTGCTTCCCTCTCTGCAGCTAATCTCTTGTCTTCTCTTTCTGCAGCCTGTCTTCTTTCCTCGGCTTCCAATGCTTTAGCCTCTTTGTCAGCCTCAATCTGCAACCTCTTAATTTCCTTTTCAGCCTCTAACCTTCTTTCGGCCTCAAACCTTCTTTCTTCGCGTTCAATAAATTTGTCACATTCAGTAGTGACATAGGTAATCATAACTTGCCCATCTAATCCCAACTCTTTTGCAGTCTGTACAGCCGCAGATCGAAATTTGGCCAGGTCCGCCATTTTATATCAGGTAATTAAATAAAATATCTAACTAAACAATATAATCTGTAATTATATATCCAATAGACAAAACAGGCACCAAGAGCTCAACCTTATTTAATTCCACCCAAGGATACCTTTTAACTTTTTATATTCCCTGAAGTGAATTACCCCCAATATTTATACTAGTAAAGGATTCAATATCCCGGACCGGACCCCAATATATGTGGTAAAGTGGGATGATATAAATATTTATAGGGGACTTAGTGTACTGACTGAGATCAGCTGTGAAGGTATCTGTATCTAATATGTGTAGTGTTTTACAGATAACCTTACTTGCTGCCACATATTTATATCTCAGTCAGAATTATTCTGGAATATTGTGTTGGCAACGTTATATGTCTAGGGTTATGCAAATGATGAAGTGTAAGTCACCACAACAACAAACAGATAAACAATTTAATTATTCCATCACACTTGACAACACTGTGACACTCACAAACAGTCAACACTCTAGAAGACTATCTTAAAAGATTCAATGATAAATTTCAGATATATACAGATGTATTGATTTTTTCTACAATAGTGATCCTGATTCAACTACACAGTGAACCAGGCAATATTATAACATGTAATTACAAATATTATGTACACAGATATAAATGTGGTCTTTGCATTGACATACAATATTAGTAATCTATGTGTGTGAGTTGTGATGTGGTAATATGAGGTAATACTGGTTTTGTTCTTCAAGATATGTTCTTATTGGTCATCATGACTGCATGTGCTTGTGTAGGTTGGAACTAGTATTGGAGATGGTCTCAGTTCCGAACATTAAAACAATTAATTGCCCCTCTTTAATTAATACAATTCATTTTAAAAGGAGGGGTACAAATTGTTGAGCTCTGTTGGCCACGAAGGGCTTAACTTTCGTGATGGCGGCAGGCAAAGACTCCTCTGCTAGACTTCTTCACTGGTTCTGAAGACACCTCACTGGTTCTGAAGACACCTCACTGGTTACTACAGGGACCAAAGAGTATGTTGTAGCCACTGGATTCAGCAAATGCTCAGACCAGGTGCGGCTTCAATAACTAGGACCACAGTCCCACAATTCAAGGAAATAAACACAGATACGTTGACTAGCAATGAATGTAGGCACAAATACTGGCACAAATTCCCATCTGCTTATGTTCCAGGCTTTTATTTAGCAAAAATATGAGCTGGCTTCAACGCACTGTTGCTTTATCAAGCTTATTTGAACTAGTGGTCTCGAACTAACGCTATCAATTAACTATATTAACAGACCTAACCAATCAGGCCATTTCTACCCCATCGTTTGAAAAAAAGTACTCTTACTTCCGTCTCCCTTGACAACAAAAGATAGCATTTATAGTCCGACTAATCGTGTTTAGCCTTACATATCATTCCATCCAATCAATTCAAATGTAACTTATGGCCTATTTCCGTACAATGGTGGTTTAAAATTCTGCCACTGAGCGACTCCGAGTTTTTAGGTTGTCTGACACCCTCATTATTTTCTTTTGCCTATAATTTATTAATTCCTGGACTATTTGCGTAACACTTAACATATTCTGTGTCAGCAAGCCCTAAGGAATCCAAATATCTCAATCTAAGGGAGCTAGGTGGCTGCGTTCAAAATGTGCATTTTCTACCACCTCCTGTTCACTTCAATCCCCATGTGGTGTCTGGGTACTGTCATGTTTTCAAACGTAAACCCATCTAATGTCATCTTTCCTAATAAGCGTTTTTCAGGTTTTTAAAACCTAACTCCGGGAAGGGTAGTGTTTATATCACTGTCCGTCTGAAAAAAAATTAGTGCATGTGGCCTTACACGCGTGATAGTAGTAATTGTATATCGCGTTACGCTTGTTGGGGGTGGCATTAATAGCGAGACGCGTGTTTAGTGTTGCATGCGTTCCTGATTTTCAGCCCTCCCTTCTTTCCATCCTACATCCATCTGTTCGTTCGTTTTGGTAACGTAGTATAATTAATGTTAGGATTAATTTAGGTCATTAATCACTTGCGTATCTCAAGGTTTTTCTTAGAACTGCAGTACACGTTTTATTGGGTTGTGGAAACGCATGTATTTATGCAGTGGCTTATATTTAACGTGGAAACGTTACAATTTGCAGACGAAGCATAAAACAAAGGGGATTTCGAGTACTGTCATTGTGACAGCACTGTTCTTTACCATTCTTCTTCCTTTTATAGAATTTATTTGTTAGGCTTTACATTTACTTTTTAATTTATATATGTGGATTAGAATTTCTCACGACACCCCTCAAAAATTGACATTTTGTTAAACACAGAGGGACAATTAATTGGTTCAAATGACAGGAACTGTGAACTTTTCCCAATACTATTTCCCCGATAATCAAACACTTGAAGTCATGATGAAAAACAACAACCAAGCTTGAACAAAACCAGTATTACCTCATATTACTACTGCACAAATTACACACATAGAATAATAATAATAAACTATGTCAATACAAAGTTCATATATATAAACTGTATACATAATACTTGTAATTACATTTGATTGTGATTCCTGGTTCACTGTGTAGTTGAATCAGGATACCCATTATTGAAAGAATTAATACATATATTTTTAAACTTAAACACTTGACTCATTTAAGATAGTCTTATAGTGTGTTATATGTGTGTGAGTGTCACAGTGTTGTAAGTGTTGTGGAATAAATTAAATTGTTTATCTGTCTGTTGTTGTTGTGACTTACACTTCATCATTTTCATAACCCTAGACATTTAACGTAGTCATAACAATATTCCAGAATAATTCTGACTGAGGTATAAATGTGGTAGCAAGTAAGGTCATCTGTAATACACCACACTTATTAGATACAGATACCTTCACAGCTGATCTCAGTCAGTACACTAAGTCCCCTATAAATATTTATAACATCCCACTTTACCACATCATCAATACTGCATACACATTCAATAATACAGATACATCTCAATAATAATGTTTATATAAATGTTTATCTTACCGCATCAATGAAATAATGCACAATTTGTAGGTTAACCGGCGATCAATGGTCACACTAAGATCGCCACTGGTGCAGAACAGCGAAGGCAATGGTCATGAATGCCTTGCATCTGATGATAACACTACTTTTCAAATCTTTATCTTCAAGTGGCAACTAACGCTGGCTTCAAATCGTTTTTATTACTCATCATCATCTTAACCCATAACCCGTCATGGGTCGTAGGGGTGCCATGGTGGAAGCATCAGCAGACAGGGTCCTCCACTGCTCTCTATCCTTAGCAATGCGTACAAGTGTGGAAAAACCGTGTCCTGCCCATTCTTTGATGTTATCAGCCCAGGATTTTCTTTGCCTTCCTCTTCTCCGTTTACCTTCGACTGTTCCCTGGAGGGTCGTTTTCGAAAGGGAGTCATGACGAGTTACATGCCCAAACCAGGCAAGCTTTCGACGTTTCACTACTGACAAAAGTGGTTCTTGGTGGCCTGCATAGGTGTTTATTTTCTCTCTAACATAGACATTTGTTTTGTGCTCTTTATAGCAAATGCGCAAAATTCTTCTATAACATTTATGCTCGAAAGCCTGAATCCTTCGCTCCGTATCTGCAGTGAGTGTCCAGCCCTCACACCCATACAAGAGAATAGATAATATAAGTGATTTGTATAATTTGATCTTCGCAGGAAAACTGATCTTACTTTTCCAGATCACATCATTTTATTACTACCCTTAGTCTATTCTACCACAGCCAATCGAATTATGTTATGCCCACTTGCCTCTTTTTCAAAATAAATTACACTTTCAAAAATGTAACGTCCCCCCTCTCCCAAGACTGGCAAAGTTGAGTGAGGACATCAATGCGTCTGTCTCTCTGTCTTTTCTTTACAATATTTCTGTTACTATCTAAGCGTTTTTAATGAGAAAAGGCAATTATTGATCAGACGACTGTCTGTCATATAGTCGTTATATTTTTATTTCTCTCCTTATCATAATTGTTATCTTTGTATTTCCCTCTTCAGTTCTTCAAATAACATACTTTTCTCTCTACGGTAGGATAATGTATCATAATGTGGAATATGATATTCTAATAAATAAATATTATCATTTTATTGTCACTGTCCTTTCGTTTATTTTATTCTGCATCGATGTTCCTTGGGCCACCCATTATCTATCCTTCTAAGTTTCACTTTCGCAATCTCCAGCCCTACACATTAGTGGGTATCTTCAAATTTCCAAGTTAGCCGTAATTTTTTTCTTTTCTTTAAATCCACCACCGTTACCCTCCCTCTCTCGTTCTTTTTCAAAATGAAGCAACGCGTTTGGAGTTCATCAGAAAATACAACAGGAAATGCGAGCTTGTCTGTGTGTTTTTACTACCGTCTCCCAATCTAAGTGTTTATACATTCAAACTGCGCTTCTAGGGAACGGGGTGGGCAGGTGGTTTGTAGTGGATTTGCACCGCTTTTCTAAAATCTGCTAGTAGCAAAGTCACGCACTTTCATTACCGTAAGTGATGCTTAGAACCACTGTCGCCTGTCGTTCTATTAATACTTCCTCTCTCTCCGTCCCTCCTCCGTTTCTCTCTCACTCTTTCTTGGAACGAAACACGCCTTGGGTGCCAAAATGTTATAGTTAATTTCAAGGACGGAGTATGAAAGCTTGTAATATTGAGAGAGGGTACCATTCACTTTGCGTTAAGGCTTCTCAAAACCTGCGCGACTGCGGGCGATGGCGAAGACGTTGAGCACAACTCCCTATTTTATCTCTATAGTATTTGGATTTATAATCGATAATATTTTATCTATTTGATCGGGGTATCAGGAATCTTACTACATGTATTAAAGGTGGTATTTGATAATAATGTGTTAACTTGCAAACATAACTGATAAGGGTGGATTTAGGGCTCGCTCCTCTTCGGTGACAAGTCCGCTATTGTGATGCTTCTATAATGATAATGGTAGGACTGACCACCATGGTCGTTGTAGGTAAAGGTCCAATTTCGTTGCAAATCTTTAGCCCGGTCACAGTACCACCCCTATCGACACCAGGTATTGTAGTTCAAGATGTAGGGTGTCTTATCTGGATTTGTGTTGTTGTTGTTGTTGCTGTGTATAGTAGTGATGTAGTTCATAGTGTTACAGCACATAGGGTACGACATGTGAAGTCATAAATGGGTGAACTGCTCATTGACGTTTTTCATCATTTATTGTCGACGCCACAAGTACAAGTACGTACATCCAGTTCACAATAGAGCACAGTCATGGCATTCACGAATATCAGCATACATAGTTTATCAATGCATTTGGCATATTCTAAAGATGATGATATGGCGCCAAGGGATAATATGGTTGGCTCCAAATACAAAAGTACATCAAAAAATCCTCTTACTGTTCAAATGTGCTAAATGAGTCAAATCATAAATCGCACGAGGATGGCATTCCAGGAGTGCAGGTCAAACTGACCTTTATAGGCATTCCTAAGTCTAACCTTGACGTAGGCATAATCGCTGACACACAGCGACGTTCATAGAACAAAGAACTGTCCTTCGGGCTGAGTATGACCCGTGTACATATAGATCTCAGGTATGAAGATACCTGGGGCGTGACATCTATTAGAAGAACCTTCCTTTCTGTAATGCATACGTGAGCAGAGATCGACCATTGTCAAACATAAGATAAGTTACAGATTGGATGTAAATGAGGCATTACCTTCGTTCGAAAATCCACACCACAGAAAACATACGCCTCCAGGCGTTTTAGAATACTCAAGGGAAGGACCTTGTAAGCTAACTATCTCACAAAAGGCTCCTAATCCCTAACAAAATCACAGAGACGCCGAAACGCGTCCTTTCTGCTTCACAGCTTTACATCGTCTCCCAAGATAAAGAAACTTCCCAGACGCCCCGCGTCCGGACATGCGCAGAACCTAGACACTTGAATAGCAAGACGATCTAGGAACATTCCAGATAAGATTTAACTAGATCGAGCCTTATTTGGACATGAACAGAGACCTCAACACAGGTTTCAGACATTCCAACAACAGTTGACCGATACTACCAAATAAGGAGAATGGTCACACTACGTTAATAAAAATATGGACCGACCGTGTCTCGACACAAGAGGAGGTAACATCATATTAAATGATAATCTCTATTATCCAGAGTTATGTAGCTTTGACCGAAACAAATTAAAGTGTACATTCCAGTCAATCTAATTACACAATGTCTTTAGCAAAAAATGATCATACAATGACTTTAGAAAAAAAATGATCATATGATGAATTTAGAAAAAATGAAGATCTGTGCGTAACATTACTGCACCCTCCCGGGAAAAAAAAAATGAAACTTTTTTTTTTGAATCCTGGAGCCGGGAAAAACTCTAGGCTCCTAACGCACGTATAATGCGCGGATATATTGCCTAAAAATGAGGCTTGCTCGACGCATGGAGCGAAACTGAGATTATATCTCAGATCCTTAGAGAAACAAAAATTTACCTAAGTATACGCGTATATATTCCAGGAAGGTGCCACCAACACATGCCATAGTGATGGCAATATCATAATGAAATTCAAATTATACTCATACAAATCTATGAAATTAAATATATTATTATATATTGTGTTATACAATGAAGTGTTGTGCAAACAGCGGTGTAATATACCAATCTACCGCAATATATTATTACACATATTCAAACAAATAGTACATTAAATAATGCATTATTAATCATTACTAATACATGTGCTGTTCCTCGTAGACATAAATACAGTCGATACAAGAAGATGTGGACATCATCCGCTCCCAATCTAGGACAGGACTTGATAACTTCAAAGTTCCACAATGAACAAAATCTCGCAGACTTCAATGATGTGCTGCGAAAATATCAATAACACAAATCTTTGAGACAATTGCTAAATCTCTTAATACAATCATTAAAATATAATATCTAAATGTGGCCATGTGATCTTTTGGCCCGTATATCGCTAACTAAGCCTTCTTCTGTTATAATCAAATTGGTAACAGAAAAAAGGAAATTACATGGTACAACGTTATAAATTCCCAAAAAGTGAGAAAATATGTGCTAATATGTCATTATAGTATTGAACTGTATATCAGGAAATATATATGACAGAAGAATTATGTGGAATCGTGTGGGCACCTGGACAGAATGTCTGCCATCACATTATCCGAACCACGTATAGCTCGCACCGTGAAATGAAATGGTTGAAGAGCTATGGCATATCGAGTGGACCTCGAGCTCTTCAAGTTTTTGCTTTGAATAGCAGTAAGTGCTTTCTGGTCGGTTTCCACAATGAAATGTGCGCCTAGAAGAAATCTTTGCAACTTCAGAATAGACCATACCATAGCTAATAATTCACGGTCTAAAACCGAGTAATTCTTTTCTGCCGCATTTAATCTCCTAGAGATATACATCACTGGATGCAGAGTATCAGAATACTCCTGCATAAGTGCTGCCCCAATCCCAGTTGACGAGGCGTCACTTCGAAGAACAAAAGTCTTCTCAATAGTAGGTAACCTAAGGATAGGTGGAGACGAAAATAGAGTTTTAACGTGGTCCAATGAGGATTGACATTCTTGAGACCAGCGGATCAGATTAGGCGATCCTTTCTTCAATAAAGTAGAAAGCGGTGCCATAATGGAGGACAGATTCGGAATGAATCGTCCGTAAAATTGGATCAAACCTAAGAGACTCCGCACTTGTTTCTTCGTCTTAGGGACAGAAATGTTAAGTATTTTTGAAACATTGTGGTCCTCTGTCTTTAAAAGACCATGACCAACACGATGACCCAGGAAAGAAATCTCACTAAATCCTATAAAGGCTTTAGAGGGTTTTGCAGTCAAGTTATACTCGCGAAGAGTAGACAGCAATTCGTATAAACCCAAATAGTGATCTTCCCAGGAATCACTGAATAGACAGATATCGTCTAAGTATGCTATGACATCTGTACGATATGCGAGAATTCGCCGCATCATGCGTACGAAGGTAGCAGGGGCGTTCATAAGACCGAAAGGCATGAAATTCCATTGGAATAAACCCCTAGGTGTAGAAAACGCTGTAAAAGGTTTGGCACGTTCAGTTAAAGGAACTTGCCAATAACCTTTAGACAAGTCTAGTTTGGTAAAGAATCTAGAATTAGAAAGTTTATTTAGTAGCTCTTCCAATGAAGGCATAGGTTCAGCATCGAACTTCGTAACTTGGTTCAATTTGCGATAATCTACGCAAATGCGAATGTTATTATCCTTCTTTCGAACAATAACCATAGACGAAGAGTATGGTGAAGTAGATGGTTCGATTTTTTCCAACCGTATCATCTCATCCAATTCTTTCTCGACTTGTGACTGAAAGTGGATAGGTATTGGATAGGGTCTGACTCTGATAGGATTATGGTCAGTAAGCACTATGTCATGTTCGATGACATGTGTGTGTCCCGGGATGTCTGTAAGGACATCCTGAAATGTTTGCAACATCGAAGAAACTTGTCGATGTTCCTCAGCGGAAAGATTAGGAGAAACGGTAACGTTTTTTCAAGATTCCGTAGAATGAAGTGGGACCATAGGAAGCGGAAGATTGACATCAGAAAAAGTAGTTTCCTCATCCTGTATAACTGACAGGGATGAGTAGTGACCATGAGGTATTGGAGAATTGTCCGTTGCCTGGAAAATAGGCTGCAAATAGTCAGGTCTTTCATGAAATTCCGTGAGCATATTTATGTGGAAAGTTTTATGCTTTCCATCAATATCGACAACATAGTCGACATCGGAAATTTTGGAGACTATTGCATATGGACCTTTCCATGCAATAAGAAGTCTGTTCTCCCTTGACGGAAGAAGAACGAATGCTTTGTCACCTGGACAAAGTTGTCGTAGACATCTATTTTTATTTGCAAACTGCCTTGCCTTTTCTTTAGCAAATTTGGATGAAGAAGTTGCTAGTTTGCATGCCTCGATGATCTTTTACCTAAGAGCAATGACATACTCATAAGAAGATTGAGTCTCATCGCTAATATTATCGGCAGTGATAAGATCGTGGAGGAAAGACATAGGGCAGCGCGGTTGCGCGCCAAAGACAAGTTCAAAAGGAGAAAATCCTGTGTGTTCATTCGGAACCTCTCTATAAGCAAAGAGAGCCGCGGGTAAAACCTTGTCCCAATCCTGAGGATGATCCTCAGTTATCGTCCCAAGGAAAGTTTTTAGAGTCCTATTTAAACGCTCAACTAACCCATTAGACATTGGGTGATAGATACTGCTGAGAGACCTTTTAATATGTAGCATAGACATTACCTGTGACATAGTGTCTGATATAAGTTGAGTGCCATGGTCTGACAATATTTCTCCGGGGAAACCCAAGCGAGAAAATATCAGCCAAAGAGCGTCTGCGATATCAGCAGTTGAGATGCTCTTGAGAGGTATAGCCTCTGGCCAACGTGTGCACATATCGACACATGTAAGGATAAATTAATGTCCTCTGGCCGACTTAATTCTAAAAGGACCGATAATATCTATTGCCATTTTTTGAAAAGGGCGAATAGGAATGTCAGCAGCCTGGATAGGCGCAGCATGTCGTGGTCCTTTAGATTTGACCTCCTGACATACTTTGCAAGAACGACAGTAAATTCGTATGTCCTTGCTCACAAATGGCCAAAAGAAAGCCGCAAGACCCCTCGACTTTGTACGGGAAAAACCCATATGTCCAGCACATTGCGAGTCATGAGCATGTTGCAATATTTGCAATCTCATACTCTTAGGCACAAGAATTTGTGAATGAGTGGACGTAGACGAGTCTTGTACCATACGCACAAGTACGCCGTTCTTCATAGAAATCCAAGACTTTCTATTAGCATTCTGATTTGGATCACCTTTTTTTGCTAGAATGAAGAATTTTTGAAAAGAACGATCTTCTTCTTGCAATTTTATAAATGAGTCACGTGCAATAACCAAGTGACCATCTTGGCTATCTACTTCCTCATTATTAGTTAATGAAGTTTGAGGTGGATCCAGAGCATGTGCTCTCGTGACCACTGCATTGGTAGCTTCTATGTTTTGCTCTTCCCAAACAGCAATCTGCTGTGGGGTACATTCCATAACTCCGTGAATACGACCAATAATAAGGTCCGCAATAGGGTTTGAAAGAAGACACGCGTGGACATCTCCCGTAAAGAAAGGAGTAGCAATATGTATTATGGCAGTAGGATACTTTTCCAAAGTGCTTAAAATGTGACACATTTGATGACCTTTCCTGTAGCACAGGATGGATTTACAAGAGATTGCCTAACGCCAACAGTAGTACATCCAGAATCAAACAAAATTGAGACTGGATTACTATTTACAAGACCCTTATGTAGTATAAGAGAACCCCTCCCGTCATGCGCAACATTAGCAGGAAGAGCTGGAAGAGGATGACCACAGCTTAAAGTAGTTATGGTAGTTGGTTTGAGCAAAGTACTACATTGGGGACATTTATTTGCTCTACCAAAGTCAAAAGAAGAACATCCTATAGCATTAGGGTTTTTATTATCATTAACCTGTTTATCTGCTCCCTGAGATTCTTGTTGTACAGAGTTTGTCTGTTGATATCTCTTTCTCTTATGAAGAGATCTACCGCGACCATTATTGCCTCTGAAATTATCATTATTTTCTCTCCTGTAATTGTTATCCTGGTTTGTGGTCCAGTTTCCATAATTGTCATTATCATCTCTATATTGATTTGAAAATCTAGTAGATTGATTTTGAGGTCTACGCGAAAAATAGCTACCTCTATACTGACTACCTTTGCGGAAATGTCTAAAATTATTAGATCCATAATAACGAGGAGTGTCAGCTTGTCTCCAGTTATTCGAAGAAGAATCACCATGTGATTGATTGCTATGATTTTGATCATAATTACGGTTACTCTTTCTATTAATATTATGTTGAGTACCTTGAAACTTACGTTTGATGTTTTGGCCATAAGGTGCTGCCGAAGCAACTGGCATACCTTCTTTTACTCTAGAGTTGCTAACGGTTACGTTAGGGTGCGCAGTCACATACTGGCAACAGTATTCTTCCATTTCTTTTATGTTTTTAGGCTTACGCTCATGAAGAAAGGAAAGAAAAGATTCATTTACAGAAGACATAACCTTGTCTCTAAGTAGTAAGTCCATAAGAGCTTCATATGTATTTTCTGTCTTAGACAGCTCAACCCATCGTGAAAAAGTAAGACGTATCCTTGATATGAATTCAGAGAATTCCACTCCAGTTTCTGGCAACATATTTTTAAATTGAAGTCGATAGCCGTCTTCGTTAAGTTGGTATTTTTTTAACAAGACTGCTCTGATAACCTCATAGTTGTTCTTGTCAGGCATATCTACCATGCTTAACATAGTCAAAGCATCACCTCTAAGTATTTTAGACAAATGATAAACATAAAGTGATTTATCTATGTTATGCACCTTACATGCACTTTCAAATCTGTCTAGATAAAATGTTATATCATCAATAAAAGCATTGAATGCTGGTAGATTAAGCTTGAAATTACTAGCATTAGTCTTATCAGAAGATGATACCTTATTTGGATCATTAGCATTACTAGTGTTCAACAATTTCATCTTTTCTAACTCTAAAGCTAAGAGTTTTTCTTCATGCTCCATTTTTGCTTTTCTCTCATCAGCCTCTCTTTGTAACCTTCTTTCTTCAGCCTCTCTTTGTAACTTTTTCTCTTCAGCCTCAGCCTCTCTTTGTAACTTTTTCTCTTCAGCCTCAGCCTGAAGTCTCTTATTTTCCATCTCTATTTCTAGTCTTTTATTTTCTGCCTCTTTTTCAAGTCTCTTATTTTCAGCCTCTTTTTCAAGTCTTTTATTTTCAGCCTCTATTTCTCTTTCAAGTTTTTTCTCTTCAGATTTTGCTTCTGCTTCTCTTTTTTGTTTTTCCATTTCCATTTGGAATCTCTTTTCGTCCACCTGCATCTGCAATTTCTTTTGTTCAGCTTCCATTTCCATTTTTTTTTCTTCCATCCTTAATGCTTTATCATACTGAGTAGTCGCATATTCTTCCAATTTATCACCAGTCTTACCAAGGGCTTTCCCTTGTTCAATAAAGTAATCAAGTGTAGACATGATGTCTAATATTATAAGTCCAAAACCTGAAATAATTAATTAAATTATCTCAAGCTTAATAGTGACAAGACTTAAATAAGTACTTGTATAATCCCAATGTTCACTCCAATCTTTGTGGGAAACAAGTCTTTGACAAAGAACATGTATTATGCAATGTATAATAATACCACAAGTCACTTCTTAATCATAAGGCACTACACAACCAATAGTGCATAACCACATTATCATCAGTTATTTATCATAACTGCACTACAATAGTGCATAAACAAAAACCACCAGTTAGTTATGATAAGTGCACTATAAATCAATTGTGAATGAGCAAATATGTAACAATAGTGAAAGCTAATTACTCAAGAACTATGTAACCTATAACAAAGAACAAAGACAATGTAAACAATAAAAAGATCAAAGACAATGTAAACAATAACAAAGATCAAAGTCCATGTAAACAATAACAAAGATCAAAGTCAATGTAAACAATAACAAAGATCAAAGTCAATGTAAACAATAACAAAGATGAAAGTCAATACGAAAACATTCGCATAAGTCAACTAAATAAACAGCAGAACTAAAAGGAAAATATCACAAAGAATGTGATGACAAAATGCGAAGAATGTACACAAACAAATGACGTCACAATATATAAACAAAAATGGTGTATAGAACTGAATAATAGAAAAGGGGAGACCTACAAATACAAACAAATGAAATCGGAACTAAAGAACAGAAAAAAAATATTACCAAAAAAACAACGAAAATAAAGCACAACTCGTCACAACTAAACAAATATAGCAACGGTTGTCGCTAGCAAATTTCACAATAGGAAATTTGCACAGTCCCTAAAGAAAACGCTAACAGTAGAAACCTCTGTGACGTGGTATCTTCTACTGAAAGACACCACCCAACCGAAACCCGCTGAAATATAAACATATAAATATACAAATAACATATAACATATAAACATGTAGCATGTAAACAGTGTGAAATGTGTGATAGACAGAAGACTCAGCTAGAACATAAGGGCACAGTTCACAAACAAAACAGGCCACTTAACTTCTATGTGTCCAAACGTCAGCACGGTGCAGAACAGGTTGAGATCAGCATTCTGAGGATAATGATCCAACGTTGATCAACATCTGCTCCCATAGCTAGCGTGACGCAGGAAAATGAGCTTCTGATACCGGAACAGTTGTTACGGCACTTGTCCTTCTTCCTTACTGATCAGGAAATCGATTTGCTCGGTACTTGTCCTTCTATCATAGGAAAACTGCAATACTGCCGAGCAGCGCCGGGTAGTTTCAAAATATTACCAACTGTCAGCAACGCCGGGTACTTTCAAAAAATTTCATGGAAGGTAGTAGTTGAAGCTGTAATGTTGTCTTGTAGTCTGATGATGATGTCTGGGTTTGTTGACCCCCTAGAGAGCTGGTACCAGAATAAACCAACTTTTGGCCACCATGAAATGATAAGGGTGGATTAAGGGCTCGCTCCTCTTCGGTGACAAGTCCGCTATTGTGATGCTTCCATAATGATAATGGTAGGACTGACCACCATGGACGTTGTAGGTAAAGGTCCAATTTCGTTGCAAATCTTTAGCCCGGCCACAGTACCACCCCTATCGACACCAGGTATTGTAGTTCAAGATGTAGGGTGTCTTATCTGGTTTTGTGTTGTTGTTGTTGCTGTGTATAGTAGTGATGTAGTTCATAGTGTTACAGCACATAGGGTACGACATGTGAAGTCATAAATGGGTGAACTGCTCATTGACGTTTTTCATCATTTATTGTCGACGCCACAAGTACAAGTACGTACATCCAGTTCACAATAGAGCACAGTCATGACATTCACGAATATCAGCATACATAGTTTATCAATGCATTTGCATATTCTAAAGATGATGATATGGCGCCAAGGGATAATATGGTTGGCTCCAAATACAAAAGTACATCAAAAAATCCTCTTACTGTTCAAATGTGCTAAATGAGTCAAATCATAAATCGCACGAGGATGGCATTCCAGGAGTGCAGGTCAAACTGACCTTTATAGGCATTCCTAAGTCTAACCTTGACGTAGGCATAATCGCTGACACACAGCGACGTTCATAGAACAAAGAACTGTCCTTCGGGCTGAGTATGACCCGTGTACATATAGATCTCAGGTATGAAGATACATGGGGCGTGACAACTATTAGAAGATCCTTCCTTTCTGTAATGCATACGTGAGCAGAGATCGACCATTGTCAAACATAAGATAAGTTACAGATTGGATGTAAATGAGGCATTACCTTCGTTCGAAAATCCACACCACAGAAAACATACGCCTCCAGGCGTTTTAGAATACTCAAGGGAAGGACCTTGTAAGCTAACTATCTCACAAAAGGCTCCTAATCCCTAACAAAATCACAGAGACGCCGAAACGCGTCCTTTCTGCTTCACAGCTTTACATCGTCTCCCAAGATAAAGAAACTTCCCAGACGCCCCACGTCCGGACATGCGCAGAACCTATACACTTGAATAGCAAGACGATCTAGGAACATTCCAGATAAGATTTAACTAGATCGAGCCTTATTTGGACATGAACAGAGACCTCAACACAGGTTTCAGACATTCCAACAACAGTTGACCGATACTACCAAATAAGGAGAATGGTCACACTACGTTAATAAAAATATGGACCGACCGTGTCTCGACACAAGAGGAGGTAACATCATATTAAATGATAATCTCTATTATCCAGAGTTATGTAGCTTTGACCGAAACAAATTAAAGTGTACATTCCAGTCAATCTAATTACACAATGTCTTTAGCAAAAAATGATCATACAATGACTTTAGAAAAAAAATGATCATATGATGAATTTAGAAAAAATGAAGATCTGTGCGTAACAATAACCAGATAGAGAGGAGTGGAATACGAGAAGTGATATAACATTTCCGGCAGATGACTTTGTTGTAATAAACAACAATGAGAAAGTAATATTTTAAAAGAGATTATCCGTGATAGATCGGTGATGTAATGAATTTGGTAAACATGACAGGCGACACGAAAGTGGGAAGACCTTATATGGTCATAAAGTATGCAGGCTAGTTTGAAAATAACATGTAAGGGGAATATCTTGTGTTGTCATGTTGCGAAGTTCTACATGAGGGTAGGGAAACCCCTACCAAAATCAGACGCTTACTGGCGGTTGGTTTGGTATTGGACTGCTAAACTGAACTTATGTTAAGATCTTTCCTCAACGGAGAAAATTGTGCGTGGAAGCGAAAATATCACTTATAACCTACAACATTTTCAGACTCACACATTGATTTCCAGTTTTGTTAGGGAGAAATCATAGACAGCCAGGAACACGGAATATTAGGATTCTAATATAGGACAGGCCATAGGACTGGAAGTGAATTCTAAAGTTAGAAAGGACTAAATCCAGAGGCATCACTTAGCGCCCCAAGTCTATGATCCTTCTTCAAGTGCACCAATTAGACACCTAACACACCTGAAGGTCTACAGCATCTTAAACAGCTGCCCGAAAGAATAAGGCCGGTTTCTGTTCATCAAGTCTGTTGATATAATTCTTAACCAAACATTTATTGGAGTAAATTCTAATACGTACATTTTATCATTTTATGTTTTGCATTTCACGCACGCACGCACGCACGCACGCACGCACGCACGCACGCACGCACGCACGCACGCACGCACGCACGCACGCACACACATATATATATATATATATATATATATATATATATATATATATATATATATATATATATATATACAGTAAAACTCCATTTATCCGAACCCCAATTATCCGAACATCCAATTATCCGAACACTTTTTCCAGAAAGAAAAAAAATCAGGCGCCACCAGTCACGTTAGACTACAGTTCTGAATCTTTTGATGCGGCAAGCTTCAAATGTGTGCGAACAATTTGTAGACAATGAGATGGGCTAATGGACGGTCGCTTATGTACAGGAAGTCAGTTAGATCATAAAGTCAGTTAATATCTGGTTTACCAATCCAGTGTACGTGTGCGTTCTAGGCAGAACACTGGCTAAACAGACAGTTCAACTTAAAATAATTGTGTCTGCTACTACAGCAAAATAATTTTGGTGTACACGTATTTCTCTGTGCGATCTGGCATCTTCCAGTAGGCCTAAAACATATAAAAGGAACCGCAATGTTTTGTCAATTGAAACGAAAACAGAAATTATCAAGAGACTAGGAAAAGGTGAAACTGTGTCTTCATTTGCGAGGATTTTCAATGTTGGGAAAGCTACCGTCTCTGACATCAAAAGTAACAAGGATAAAATTATGAGTTTTGCATCGAAATTGGATAGTGAAAATGGGTCGAAGAAACATAAAACCATGAGAAATGCGAAGGATTTGAAATTGGAAGAGGCTTTGTATATATGGTTTGTGCAAAGAAGAAGCAAAGGGGAACCTATCTCTGGCTCTCTATTGTGTGAAAAGGCACTTCAGTTCAACAATCAACTTGACGGTCCTCCTGACTTTAAGGCTAGCCAGGGATGGTTAAGAAACTTTAAATCTCGTCATGGCATACGAGAATTGGAGATTCAAGGGGAATCTTTATCTAGCGATGCAACTGCCGCTGAAAATTTTAAAGAAACATTCTTTGCTTTTTTGGAAGAAGAAGGTTATTTACTCGATGATGTGTGTAATGCCGATGAGACTGGCTTATACTGGAAATCATTGCCTCAAAAATCACTTGCATCTCAGCGCGAAGCAGCTGCCCCTGGGTTTAAAAAGTGCAAAGAGAGATTAACAATTTTGGTAGCCGCGAATGCCAGTGGAAGTCATCGTTTACCGGTGCTAATGATCGGCAAAGCCAAAAAAACCACGTTGTTTAAAGAATGTGACATGTCTCCCATTGTGCTACAAAGCACAGAAGAGTGCTTGGATGAATAGTGAAATATGTCTTGATTGGTATACAAATCAGTTCATCCCAAATGTGAAGAGGTTGAAAGAACAAGAAAAGAAAACTGGAAAAGTAATTCTTCTACTGGACAATGCACCATCTCATCCAGAGACGGATACATTGAATGCAGTTGATGCAAATTTTAAAGTAATTTTTCTGCCTCCCAATGTAACAGCACTGATTCAACCAATGGATCAGGGTGTTATAGCAAAGCTTAAAAAGATGTACAAGAAGGAAGTCCTGCGTCGTTTATTGTTGGCTGAAGATGAAGAAAGTGTGGTGGCGTTTTCCAAAAAGCTTAATCTCAAAGACTGCTGCTATATGTTAGCTGATGCTTGGACCACCCTGTCACAAGATAATCTCAACAAGGCTTGGAATAGATTGCTTGGGAAAAAAGGAGGAAATGAAACTACTGCAGTGGACACAAATGATGATTGTATAAATGAAGTTGTGGAACTGTTTCAAGCAATGCCCGGATTTTTGGACTGTGACAAAGATGATGCATACATGTGGCTAGAAGATGATAATGATTCTGGTTTTCAGTTTTTGAATGACGAAGAAATTTTGTCTTTTGTGCAAGAAGAAAACCAAATACATGTAGTGACCGATGATGAAGATTCCTCAGAAGTACATGATTTACTTGTAGATTATGAAGAAAACCCAAAACGTCGACCAAGTCCTGAAGAGGCCTTTATAGCACTAGACACAGCGATGGCTTGGTACGAGCAAGAAGATGACAGCTGTCCTAGACAGCTTCTGCTGTTGAAGAGAATGCGGGACTTAGCAGCCAAAAGCAGACTATCCAGTTTGGTGCAAAAGAGGATTCCTTATTTTTTGAAATAGTGGGCTACATCTGTGCAAGTACATGTATACGTAAGTTGCGCCTGGTTTTGAATCGTTTGTAATGTTATTTTGAAAACATTTCTCTTTCTTAACAAAAATAATTAATACAAGTAGTACATGCACTGCAGTGTAATGAAAGATTTTGGTGATACGGTGATCTAATACAGTGTGGGTATTATTATTACAGTACAAGTAAATATGTTTTATGGTGTATTTTCCTTGTGATTGTTAATTATTTTTAGAAATATGTGTACATGTACTCGATACATTATGTAATCCAATTATCCGAACATTTGATTATCCGAACGATGCTCGGTCCCATGGGGTTCGGATAAATGGAGTTCTACTGTATATATATATATTCTTCTTCTTCTTTTTCTTTGATCCTTAGCCGCCGACCGTCAAAGCAGTCAGTGGCCATCACGCCTAGTGGCGTCTTGTAGGGCAACAACAAATTGATTCCACTTTGCTTGGTCGGTGGCCATCCTTCGTACAGTGCCCCAACTCTGGTTCATTCTTTGCATCTCAGCCGCCACAGTCCTCCGCCAGGTTGTTTTTCTTCGATATATATATATATATATATATATATATATATATATATATATATATATATATATATATATATATATATATATATATATATATATATATATATATATATATATATATATATATATATATATAAAGGTAAAGGATCCCGTTACATGCCCATTGAGGCATATTCGGAATACAGTGCTAGGACCGTATTTTCTTGACCATCGGCACACTAGGGGTGATGTGGTCAGGATCACGCTGGCCGTATTAACCTTCCCAGAGTTGTTCTGGTACCCAATTCATGAGGCTGAGTCGACCACGGAGCCGTTTGCGGTCTAAAAAATCCCACCTCAACTGGGGATCGAACCATGGATCATCAAGCTAGGAAGCCAGTGCACTAACCACTGCGCTACCGCAGCTCCCATACACACACACACACACACACATATATATATATATATATATATGTATATATGGCTTGTGGAGGTGCAGTTGCATATGGTGATGGCAACCTCATCTTGTACAATAGGTGTTATCATAAACCATTGCAAGAGCTGGTGACTGCTTTGAGCGAATCTCCTCACAAGGAGCCAAGGGCAGAAGTGGCCCCCAGGCTCCATGGGGAGCAGGGAGCGGATGATCAAAACACGATTATTTATTATACCAACATTTTAGTAAATTTTATATATGTAAATATATATTCATAGAATGCTGCATTGGTTGTCTTCCAATAGCAATTCCATCTGACTCAATAGGTTTAGATTTTATGCTGAGAGATAACAGGAAACATTCTGAGGAAGGCAAAATGGTGGATGAAAGTGGTCGCCTGATTTTCATATCGGGAGGCCCAATACTTAAAAAAAGCACTTGTTTCCTATCAGTTTGTGGTACAAGCTGCCACAGTCGACGCTATACGCCTACATCAGACGGGTCTTGGAGACGCTTGCAACCGTAGTAGCTCTGCTGCAAGGGTCGTGCTACTGCCACAGTATTTGACTCCGGAAGAGAAGAAACAGTTCAACGCACCTCTGGGAACCAGTAGTGACTGATTCCAACATCGACGACACATCATCGTCAACACCTGGCCAGTTGAGTACTAAAGTATTGGCACAGTATATGAGCTCGGTACAATTTCTACCCATATTATCCAATTATGATTAAAATTAATTGATTATTTTCCTTGTTAAAATAACTTTATTCGTTTCAATCTTAGTAACCAATAATTGATTATTAAACTTCTTATATGTAAACATAAATCTATAGTTGATTTAATCATTAATGAGGGAATCTGCACACGTATAACTCAGTTTTTAAAAATACACAGAGCAAGTAAATTAATAGTTGCCGAATCATATTCAGCCGGGTGTTCAGAAAATACGAGTCAATAATTTTCCCCACAGAAGGGACGAAGAATAATAAGTTCATAACGGCTTAGATGATCTCAGTTGTTATGCTTGCCTTTCTATAAATTCCTGTGAGGCTCCCTGAAATAGAAGCATAATTCGTCCATTTATATTTCTGTAAAGAGTAATTTTGAGTGATGGCTGATATCTTTCAAGACCCTCATCCTTTATTTGGTGTTGGCCATTATAGGACGACTACTGCAGAGCATGGGAGATAATCCCATGATACCTTTCCCTACTCAAAAAGCAGAGCCAGGTACCTATTTACAGCTGGGTAGAATGGAGCAACACGCAACCAGGTTTCGAACCCATAAACACGTGACATGGATAAGTTATTGCACATAATTAAATTAGTATGAGAAGATCACCAAGTTGGATCTGATGGTTAGAACCAGGCAATCATTAGGAAAACCAGATGTGAAGAAAGACGCCTGTGTTTGAAAGGACATATTGAGGGGGACGTGGGGGGACGCTTAACGCTAACAGCTTTGCAAGCGAGTGGATGGCCCAGAACAGGAGGACTTGACACATATTTCAATACCCTTTAGCTCCCCGGGGAGCATAGGCCTTCAACAAACACATGCCAAGTCTTCCTGTCCTGTGCCATCCGCTCAAGTTCTTTATAAACATTTATAACGACCTGAGTAAGCCACTCACGTCTGTTGTTTTTCTGTTGTCTAGTTTTCTACTTCTTTATTTCTTACGAGTGCCTGAAAACATACCTTTATGTTTGTCTAATATTTATTTACTATTCTTCAAGTTCAACCTTGTTATCATTTCTTTCATATATTTGTTGAAGGATAATATTAGCACCTTGGGGAACTGAGGGCTAATAATGATTGCAAGAGTCTTTGTTCAGGTTTGCCAAAGGCAAATGAAATAAAAAGACACACAGGCGCATGAAATAGGAAATTTGATAAAAATAAAGGTAGTCCCATAGCAGAAACTGCCGTAGAGGAGTAAAGTGTTGAAGACTTTACATAGATTCAGTTTCGAGAGGTATGATGACCAGCTCCATTCCTCAGCCAGAAAAACCAGAATAAAAGGTCTTTTAAAAATTTGGATTGCGCCCTATTATAACCGAAGTCCCTGCGTCTATGGTGAATGGGGAGCGCCTTGCTAAGACTAGACAATATTTTATTTTTAAGGAAAAAAAAGTTCCGTTCCTCGCTTCTTTTTTCTTTCCTAACTCAAGAGCAGAGTAAGGTACCCATTTACAGCTGGGTAAACAGGAGATTGACGCCACCCGGTACTTTTGCTGCGAGAGCCCAGAACTAGGAAATTGGATGCAGACTTTAACAGGTAAGGGAAGACGTAAAAACCAATTCAGAAGATATCACATGACAGGAAGACTTGGCTTGAACTGATATCAAAGTTTTATGCTCGTCAGAGAGTTGAAGACTGCAGATAATGAAGAAGATGATGATCTAAAGTGGGTAGACACCCGATCAATCTTGATATACAGGTACATACATGGGGATCATTTGATAGACTACTTAGTGTTGGAGTAGGTACAGTTTTTCACCTACGTATGTTGCACACGCTTATACTTCCGCCACTTAAAAGTATGGTGTACCATCTTTAAAGGCATTTTCACAACATCCCCAGTGAAAACCCGCTAGCTAGCAGACTAGAATTCACTTTCTTCGTGAACTACATAAGACAGAAAGCGATCTTTTGTTTGAAATGAAAATACACAATATACCTTAATTATAACCAAAAGATTGAACAGGGAATTAAAGCTCTATTATAGAGGAAACGGGAGTCCGACTGACCGAGTGGTTAGAGCGCTGGTCTCTCGCGACATAGGTGCCAGGTTCGATTCACGGTATCGACACGCTTCAATCTACCTAGCTGTAAATGGGTACCTGTCTTTGAGTTAGGGAAGAAAAAGGCAGCGAGGAAGGGAACTGGTCGCCCCGACCTCAAATTTCAGGTCCCAGTATAGTGAAATCTCTAACACTTCACTCCCCTACGACAGCATCTGCTATAGGATTACCTTTTCAATAGAGGAGACACAAGACAACAAATATTTGAAATGAATGTATAAATCTGTAAAATATCAATTAGTTTGAATTTTTCACCGCTTCATCGATGCAAATTCAGGAAGCAGGTCGGCCCGCCGGGATAATAGTTCCGATAATGCTGGACTTATTCCAAATTCTAAATACTCTGAAACAAGAAAATACATGATTTTTTTTCAAGGTTGATCTTTAGAGAACTCAGTATTTCTAAAGTAGAACTTCACAGTTCCTGGGTTGCCGGCTGCTCATCTAAACTATCCGTTTGAACCAAGGACATTTATTATCAGTCAGCGAAGAGACAACAGAAGGTCAAGCAACTTGCCAATGTTTGTACGAGCTCTACACGTCACGATGTGCTGTTTTATTTGTTACTGTCATGGCTTCTCTTACGCAGCCCAATGCTCTTGTGCCGGCTTAAGTATCAGTTTTAAATTCTCGTAGATTTAATAACGGGACCTCTATCTCTCTCAAGTGCCATGTTAGTGTTATCTGCCTCACTTGTCCACGTTTGTGAAGGAGATACAACGTTGATAACGACGAAGCGCGGTTGTTGGAACGATCATGGGAGAAAGAAGTAAAGAACTTTAAGAGATAGCGCGTGGAAGGGAGATACCAAGAGTACGGTTCGACTAGATTGTCCTCCTTGGTAGAATATAATCATTTTGTGATCTTAAGGCACAAACCATCAGCTTAGGCATGCTGTTAAAGTGCTTGCCTCTCGGCGGCAAAGTTGCAGGGTTCCATTATCGACACCTGGTAGCATCTCGCTCCAGTCTACCCAGCTGTAAATGGGTACCTGACCGGTATCGAGTTAGGGAAGACAAAGACGACGAGGAAGGGAATGGGTCACCCCACCTCTTAAAGCTGGACATTAGTATAGTGAAGTCTCTAACACTTCACTCCCCTACGGCAATACCTGCTAAATGCCTAACTGTTTTAACCTTTAGGCGGTAATAAAAAAGCGACCGAATCAATATTGCTTCTCAATGCGTACTTATGGGAGTACGAAGAAAAAAAAAAAAGGGGGGGGGGGGGCATCGGACACTATCATGGCAATACTGTTATGTTTAAAAATCTACTTGCAGCGTAATACATTTCTTGTGTGTTTTATTGGGGGGGGGGGGGGGGGGGGGTGTCTGCTAAAGGAAGGATCCGCCCCTGGTGCTAAATACTTTAACTACGCCCCTGCTGCTCATTAAAAAAAAATTATATATATATAAATAAAAGATATATGACATACGAAAGTCCTCTTTCATGACTCCCCCTTGCCGCTGTTGGGGGAATGTTGTGTATATCTATGACCCCAAGATCTATGCCTGCGGTCGCACAGCTACTCCACCAGGGTCTCCCAAGCCAAACTGGCTGAAGGGTAAGAATCAGACTAAACGAGACACGTTCTCCACTCTCCCCCCGGCTCTTCCAGGAAACAGCAGCTGAAAGAATATGAAGAAAGCGACCAGCCATTAATTCATCATCATTGTATTTTAGCTCACTGCGGCGCATGTGTCACCAATCAGTTCATGTCAAGGTCGACTATTTCTACTTTAGTGTAGGGACCAGACAAATAGAGACACAACACTGCTGCCTTGCAGGTAAGCTAAGGACAGTCAAATGCTAAGGAAAACATCCCGGCATAAATGCTTGTTGAAATGCACTGGGCCACAGGCCTAACGGAACAGTGCAACGTTCTTCGCTTGATGACGACATCACGAAGAAAAACGCAAGCAAAATGGTGCTAATTCCGTGGAGTCCCGCCAGGCAGCGAGAATACTGAACCCCCCCCTCCCCACCCCCTGCGCCTCGAGGGTCCACCATAAGCTACTGGTGGTTAACCCTAACCCTAACACCTTTCCATGTACTGAGGAGTCAAGGCACAGAGGGAAAGGGCAAAAGTTACTGACCAAGCCCCCCAAAACACTCAACATACTGCAGTGCCGTCTCCAGTACCATTCCTGGAAAACCACTGGAGATACAACCTCTAGCTGACCACTGCTTTCTTTGAAAATATTCAAGTGGACATCTGAGAGTGTACAAAAAAGAAGAAGTATTTCCGTTCATTTCTTTCAGTCTTCATTATCCTTTTTAAGACCGTCACAAATTACATTTGCCACGTGATTTCAGGTAATTCTCTATTTCTTTCTCTATGGTGATTTCACTACAAGGGCTACCTTGTAATGTTTTCAGGAGGTTTCCTTAATGTGTGTCCTATAAAAACAACCAAGTCTTTTTAAGCCACTGTAACATCTCTGGTCCGTTCGTCAGTCTCACATAGGTAATCCTGTCCTGGGTTCCTTTCAAGCTAGGTAGGTGCTCGTTCGGCCAAGCACATATAAATATCCTACCGCGCACTAATTTGTTTTAAAAATAAATACTCACTGATTTTGTTTCTCGTGATGTTTCTTTAACTCTTTGACTCCGCAATTATTTTCAACCCTGTGCCGTAATTTTAATTCGTGATCGACTAAAAACAACGCTTAGTGAGTTGTTTTGACATAGGTGAGAAATCTGACCAACGCTCTGAGCGTTGTTCCGGAGTCAAAGAGTTAATCTCGTCGCTTATTGAAACTTATCGCTAGTATTAGAAAAAAATGGCATAGAGATCATACAGTCATTTATAACAGAAGTATACTACCCCTAGCCCCGTGAAGTGCCCGGGGGTCTCTTATGAGACAAAGAAAGAACAGATATACTGCTCCCGTACAAGTCGCCTAATATGAGGTTGTGTATGGGGCTGGCGACTTCATCATGAAAGACAAATTGTTGCAGAAACCATTGCTGCAAGAACATGTGAATGCTTTATCCAGGGGTGACCCCACGATCCATAGGGGGTGAAAAGTAAAATGATGAAAATAATATTCATCGCTAAATATAGACCAGTTTATATTTTTTAGGCTGATAATCGGCCAGTGCACGTAAAAACTCTCTGTTTAACAAAGTGAAAGATATAACATATGTCCACGTAAAGACGACAGGCAATAGTGGGACGCGATCTACAAGAGAGCTGAAAAAATGTTGACTTATCTAGAGGTGCAACATCTTCTTCTTCTTGGATCCTTAGCCCCTGATTGACAAAGCAGTCAGTAACCATCATGCCTAGTGACGTCTTATAGGGCAGCATCAAACTGTCCTCATTTTGCTCGGTCGGTGACCATCCTTCGTACCGTGCACCAACTCTGATTCATGCTTTGCATCTCAGCCTCCACTGTTCTCCGCCAGGTTGTCTTTGGTCTGCCTCCTCTTTCGCCGTCCTTCTGGGGTCCATAGCATAGCAGTTCTGGTGATGGTGTCAGGGTTCTCTCCTGAGGACATGACCAACCCAGTTACATCGTCTGCCTGCAATGATGGTGTGCATTCCTTTTTGATTACACCGTGTAAGCAGTTCCTAGTTGGAGATGCTATTCGGTCAAGAAATTTTCCTTAAGCACGTTGCGTGAAATGAGGATAATTTGGGCATTTCCTTTTATGTACAGAGAAGCTGCATGGCCTTCGCCAAATCCGTTGATGGAGACACTGTGTGATAATGAGAGAAAACTGCGACAGACTGTCACCTTTATAAGAGAAATATATGTGGGTATATGAGAGCTATTTCTTGTCCTGCAATTCGCAGGTTAAGAGGGGTAGAGGTAGATCGAATAACACACGGAGGAGAGAACTGGAGGCAGTTAATTAAAGGGATGGCAAAGGCATGGGAAGAATTGACAACAGTTTGTTGAAAGCCTATGCTTCTCGGGGAGCTGAATGTTGATTATGGCGATGTTCTGAGAGTGATAGAAGAAGGAGTATGCCCATCATTCCATCTATTTTTCTTGAACGTATCTTATACTTTCTATTTTCCCTTCACTCGTTATCTCATCTTCGTAAGTTTTTTCATTTCCAATTTCTCTCTTGCTCCACCAGCACCTCTTACTTGTCTGTTTACCCTGTATTTAAAAAACTCTACGTGTTAAAACAGAAGACACAGAATGAGCTACGATCTAACAAACAGATAAAGCACTTCAAGTGATTATTGTGACACTCAAGACTTCTTCAGACGCACACCCAGGTCAAGCTATGGCGTGGGAATTGTGACTTTGAGGCGCCATTTTATAACATTCGTTTATTTTATTTCCGTTTTCTTTGTTCCTTTATTTGGATCATAAGACACCAACAAATTTTCCCCCCTTTGTTTTGTCTAGTAATTTAGAAGGACCTGACAATGTCGCAATGCAAGAATTAGAACCACTTATGAGTTCGCAGTAAAAACAAAAGAGCTAAATATTATTAATATACCAGTGGATGCATGCCAGATGATCTGTTCAAATCTAGTATCTTAATTTTACTATGATGATGATGATGATGATGATAGAATCCCATTATCTGTGAGCAGGTGGCTCTGGACAGCTCATTGCCTCTCTGACAAAGGTACAAGTCTTCCTCAGTTGTTGTGATGATGTGTATAGTGTATTGTGGATGGTTGGGTGCGATGGGAGTAGCTGGTGTCGCATGTCAGTTAGTCTTGGGCACTGTAACAGTAGGTGTTCAAACCAGAAACTAACGAAGGAGATCGTAGGACTGAAACCTGTATGCGTGTTGAGGGTGTGTGGTTATTTTTCGTGCTTATTCCTGCCTTTTGCGTTTGCACGACTGTTTGTTTGTATCCAATATAGATAGGAATGTAATGTCCAGGGTTCTTTCTTTACGTGCCTGGCGAATAAACATTAACTCTTAGTATTAACTTACTTTGTGCACACATCTCTTTCTCCAACGAAAGTAATAATAACTGAATGACGGTTTGTAACTTTAATACACATGACGAAACTTCAAAATAGACCCATTGATGTGGTCAGGCAATAAGAACACAATCAAGATTAATAATAATAATAATAATAGTCACTCATTTGCATGAACAATTATGAATGTTAAATATGCCATACATTAGAATACTTCCATGTAAAAACAGGAATATACATTAGGGCTATCCACACACGCCCAAACACACATCTCAACCGTAAAACGGCTGGACACTGACTGCCCCTCTTCGCTGCTAACTCTCTCTCGTTTTTTTACCTGCCTTGTTAGCAAACTTTCACAGCCAGTCTCATCACGTGACACAGAGTGGCTATTTTGGTGAAATGGCAAAGTGCCAAACTCGGCGTTAAAATTAATGCATTTTCTACTCCCAACATTGCCCCCCCCCCTGTTCCCGAGCGGAAACCAAGGGTTTTCGCTTGAGAACAGTGGATAGTTAGCCCAAGAACTATTAATCTATTAGGAAAGAAAAATCTTACTGCTTAGAATAATATATATGAAATAGTAATTGTAGTACCAAATGACATGAAAACAGATATATGTAAACAGTTTAGACAAAATGTAATCCAATCTTTCCAAAAAAAAATGCAATTAAAGTCGTAGCATAAATGTTTCAATAGTATATCACCTGAAAACAAAACAAGATCAGACAATGTCAACATCTGGCACAAACAATTTCACTTTCCAGTTACATTCCTTGACAATAAGTCTGCCAGAAAGTTTTCTGATCCCTTGATTGGAATAATTGTATATCTATATTCTTGGATAAGCAAAAACCATCTGTGTAATCTACTGATTGTCGTAGTTTTTTTATTTAGGGATGTTAGTGGACGGTGATCCGTCTGGAGGTAGAAGTGTGCGCCAAGTAAATAGCGTGATAACTTGCCCATACACCAAATGATGGACAAGAGTTCTCTTTCACTGGTGGAATACCGAGTTTCTGCTGGTAGCAACTTCCTGCTTACATACAAGCATGGATGTGGAGTATCATTGAACCATTGCAACAGGCAACCACCAATGCCAGTCTGAGAAGCATCAGTCCTCAGAAGAAATGGCATAGTGATATTAGGTAACACCAAAATAGGTGCTTTGGAAAATACAGTTTTAATTTTGTTCAAAGCTCCACTGCAAGTATCGGACCAAACAATTTTATTAGGAGCTCCCTTTTTAGTCAAAGATGACAGGACAGAAGAAATAGATGAGTCCTAACATGCTCTTAACCTGTTTCTTTGTCCGAGGGATATCTAATTCAAATATGCGTTTGACAGTGTGCTCATCAGGGTATAACATGTGGTTACCAACACGGTGACCAAGAAATGAAATTTCTAGAAAACCAATCTGAACCTTTGAAGGTCTAACTGTCAAACCATGCTTTCTGAGTAGCATTAATAAAGATTTTAATCCTGTGATATGTTCTTGCCAAGAACTATGGAATAAACAGATGTCGTCTATGTATGTGATGACATCAGATCTATCTCCTAAGAGTCTCCGCATCATGCGCACAAAAGTCGCAGGAGCATTGACAAGGCCAAAACACATATAATTCCATTGGAATAAACCATATGGAGTCATAAATGCGGTTAGTGGTTTGGCTTTATCAGTTAAAGGGATCTGCCAATATCCCTTGGAAAGATCTAGTTTGCTAAAGTATGTAGCCTGGGATAGTTGTGATAAGAGATCCTCCAAAACAGGCATAGGCTCAGCATCTGTGATAGTGACACTGTTAAGACGTCTAAAATCAATGCAGATGCGAAGAGATTTGTCCTTCTTTCTAACTAGAACCATAGGAAAAGAATAGGATGATTCAGAAGGAGAAATGATGCCCATGCGTAGCATATCCTTAAGTTCACTATCCACCTGAGATCTGTAGTGTAAGGGTATAGTATACGGTCTGAGTTTGATAGGGTGATCATCAGTCAATGTAATATCATGAGAGATAACATCAGTGCGACCTGGAAGTTCAGTCAGCACATCAGAGAAAGATTCTAAAACAGCAAGAGCCTGTTCTCGATAACTAGAATCTAAATCACCTGATACAGTTACATCTCTCCAAGATTCGGAAGATGTTAAAGGCAGCAAAGGAAAATTAAAAGAAATATCGCTCGCTGTAGAATCATCAGATTCCACAACAGCTGACAAAGTCTGTCGAACTGGTTCATCAGAAATACTGTGCAAGATAGGTTCTAACTCTGCAGGGCGCTCCACATACAATTTTAACATATTGATGTGAAATGTTTTAACTTTGCCCCTTATGTCAATGGCATAATCTACATCAGTTTTCTTCTCAACCACCTTAAAAGGGCCCTGCCAAGAAATTAGCAGTTTATTTTCCTTGGTCGGAAGAAGTAGCCATACTTGTTCTCCTGGTAAGAACGAACGTAATCTTCGAGATTGGTTGCAGCGCAATCTCGACCTCTGTGAAGCATTACGTATCATACCTGATGCATAAGTACATGCATCTACAAGGCGTTGTCTGAGATCAATGACCAGTTCATAGCTGGTGCGGACAGTAACATCCTCCCCTGATCCCAACAACAAATCCTTGAGTATGTGCATAGGACTCTAGGGTTGGCACCATATACCAACTCAAATGGCGAAAAGCCAGTGCTCTCATGGGGCACTTCTCTGTAAGCAAATAAGACTGCTGGTAACATTCGGTCCCAGTCACGAGGACATGGCTCGGTGACTTTGCCTAACAACTGCTTCAACGAGCCATTGAAACGTTCGCAAACGCCATCGCTTTCCGGATGGTATGGGCTTGTGAATGAATGCTTAATTGCTAACATGTTCTCAATATCTTTCATCATTTGAGACATAAATTGAGTACCACGATCTGATAAGATTTCATCAGGAAATCCTATGCGACAAAAAATAACAAATAAAGCATCAGAGACAGCTGCTGAGGTGATAGTCTTCAATGGTATGGCCTCCGGCCAACGTGTACATAAGTCTATACACGTTAGGATATATCGATATCCTCTATCTGACATGACTGACATAGGACCAACTATGTCAACTGCAAGCTTGGTGAAAGGCCGTAATGGCACATCAGTGACTTGTAAGGGTGCAGCGTGGTGCTTGCCCCTACGTGCTACCTTTTGACAAGTTGTACATGACCTGCAGTATAGCTTTACGTCTTTGTTAACGCAAGGCCAATAAAAATTTGAGGTGACACGAAACAGAGTACGCTTAATCCCCATATGACTAGCTAAAAGCGAGTCATGGGCAGTATTCAATACAATAGGTCTAAAACTCTTTGGAATAACTACCTGTCTCCTGACTAAAACATAGTTGTCAAAGCATCTAGTCAGTACTGAGTTTTTAAATTCAAACCAATAACGTGAAGTTTTTGTCTTCCTCACATGCTTGCTCTCTGCTAGAGCAAACAATGGTTGCAAAGCAACATCTTCGAGCTGTTTGGTCGCGAACGACTGGGGGGAAACATTATGAACATTCTGAAGAGATGCTCTCTCACTAAATGGTATAGCTGGCTCTGCCTTGGATTCAGCGGCGTGCTGGGCCCTAGTGACCACAGCGTTAGCCAACACTGGGTGAGATTCAACCCATTTATGTATCTCCTCTGGAGAGCAATCCTTAATACCTGGTATATTACCAAGGATAATGTCTGATACTGGTTGGTCAAGGACACATGCCCTTACCTTACCTGTAAAGAAGGGTGTGGCACTATCTATTTCTGCCACTGGGTAACACTCTATACTCCCACCAAATGTTATGCACTTCACTGTTGTACCAGTAAAGGCAGATTCATCAATTAGCGATCTACGGACTCCGACAGTGGTACAGCCAGAATCACGAAGGACACTTACATGCCTGTTATACAGAAAACCAGTATATAACGTGAGGCGTCCCACGTTCTCACAAGATGACATAGCAGGTAAAGCATGCCCGCAAATTAATCTGGGCTGTGAACCAGGTTGGAATAAAGATTTGCACCCATAACAATTTTCATCATTAAGTGAGCTAACAATACATGCATTGGCATGGTCGGCTCCCTTCTCATCATTCTTTTTTGTAGTTACACATGCATTACCCTTCTCATGATTGCTATAGTCATTATGACCACAGTGTTTGTTAGTACTGTTTCCATAGTATTTCTTGTAAGGTCTATTCCTAGCACATGACCAACATCTGCCATTATTCCTATTACCACTGTAGGATGCATTGTCTTGTGTGGGTCTATGATTCATCCGTTTGTGATACATTTCCTCATTACGGCTAGAATTCTGCCGCCATTGACCTTGGTTTGAATAACCATAGTCTCGCCTCTGTGAGAAGTTATATGGTGACCTCTGCCTTGGGAAGTTATATTTTCCCCGGTAGTTGGATCTATAGCTTTGCCTTACTCTGCTGTCCACACTTTGTCATCATCATAACCCTCCACTCCCAAAGGAGCATAGGCCTTCAACAAACACATGCCAAGTCCTCCTGTCACGTGCCATCATCTCAAGTTCTTTCCATGTTCTCCTCATCATTTTCACCTCTGTTTCCAACTCTCTTCTCCATGTACTTCTTGGTCTTCCTCTGCCTCTCTTGCCCTGGGGGTTCCAGAACAAGGACTGCCTTGTAATGCTATCAACAGGTTTCCTCAGTGTGTGTCCTATCCATCGCCATCGTCTTCTTCTCATCTCTTGTTCCACTGGCACTTGTCCAGTTCTTGTCATCAGTTCCACATTGGTAACCTTGTCATACCATTTTAATCCCTCTATTCTACGCAAGCACCCATTTATGAAAGTCTGTAGCTTTTTGGTTGTTGTCTTTGTTGTTCTCCATGTCTCCGAGCCATACAATAGGACTGACTTCACATTTGAGTTGAAGATTCTTATTTTCGTGTTGGATCCTATTTCTCTTGATCTCCATATATTTCCCAATGCAATGAAAGCTCCTCTTGCTTTTTGTATTCTTATTTTGATATCGCTGTCTGTCCCTCCAACTTTATCTATATTACTGCCAAGATATGTGTATGATTCTACATCTTGTATTGGCGTTTCTTCAAGTTCAACCCTGTTTTCATTACCTGCATTTATTCGCATTATTTTTGTCTTTTCCCTGTGTATTTTCAGACCCAATTGCTGTGACCTCTCATCGAGTGTTTTCAATTTGTCCTGCATCTGATTACGGTTATGGGACAGGAGAGCCAAATCATCAGCAAAATCCAGATCATCCAACTGCTTAGTCAGAGTCCACTGGATTCCATTTCTGTTGTGTGTTGTCGATGATCTCATAACCCAATCTATTGCCAGCAAGAAAAGAAATGGAGACAAGAGGCATCCCTGTCGCACTCCTGTTCTTATCCCAAATGGTTCTGTAAGCTGTCCTTCATGAAGAACTCTGCACGTCATGTCTTCATAGGTTTTCTTTATTAAATTAATGATCTTCAGGGGAACTCCATAATGCCTCATCAATTTCCAAAGTGATTCTCTGTCCACACTGTCAAATGCTTTTTCGTAGTCCACAAATCCGATGTATAGTGGTGAATTCCATTCCAGACTTTGTTCAACTATTATTCTCAAAGTGGCTATCTGGTCTGTACATGATCTGTTTTGTCGAAAACCTGCTTGTTCATCTCTCAATTTCTTGTCTATGGACTCCTTTAATCTCTCAAGGATAATCCTGTTCAATACCTTTCCTGGCACTGATAGTAACATTATTCCTCTATAATTTGTGCACTCTTGTAGATTTCCTTTCTTAGGCAACTTAACCAGATATCCTTCCTTCCATTCTGCTGGTATCTCTTCTTTTTCCCAGACTTTACCAAGTAATTTATATAACATCTCTGTAGCCGTGTCGATATCTGCTTTGATGGCCTCTGCTGGAATGCCATCAGGTCCAGACGCTTTTCCATCTCTTAGAAGCTTTATGGCTTTCTTTATTTCTTCCTTCGTTGGTCTTTCACCGTTAATTTGTAGCTCTTCTTCTGCTGGCTGGATGTCCGGCGGGTTTTGTGGAGCTGGTCTATTGAGAAGGTCCCCAAAATATTCTGTCCACCTCTTCATTTGCTCTTGTATATTGCTGAGCAGTTTCCCATTCTTATCTTTTATGAGGCAACTTGTTTGCTTGTATTTCCCTGTTAGCTTCTTTGTGCTGCTATACAGTTCTCTCATATTTCCTTTGGCTGCAGCATCTTCTGCCTCTCTTGCCAACTCCTCAATATACTTCCTCTTGTCTCTTTTGATACTTCTTTTTACTTCTTTGTTTGCTTCTGTGTACACTTCTTGAGCCTTGGCTTTGGAACTTCTGGTTTTGCTTGTGTTTAACTCTGCTTTCTTGTTTTTTCTTTCTTTTATCTTATTGATGGTTTCTGTTGTTATCCATGCTTTTTGTTGTCTTTCCCTTTTCCCCAGTATTTCTTCACATGTCTCCTTCCATACCGTTTTGACCTGCTGCCAATAGTCTTCTGTATTCTCTACATCTTCCAACTGTTGGAGCACTTGGAATTTGTTGGATACTGTGACCGCAAATTTGTCTCTTGTTTCTTGATTTCTTAGCTGTCCTACATTAAACTGTTGTCTATAATTTTGCATTGTTGCATATCTCTTGAGTTTCATTTTTACTTTGGCTATCAGAAGATGGTGATCTGATGCCACATCTGCTCCTCTATATACCTTTACATCCTGCAATGATGATCTAAACTTCTTCTTTATGCATATATGATCGATCTGATTTTCTGTTCTATGGTCTGGTGATATCCATGTTGCCTTGTGTATTCTCTTATGTGGAAACATGCTTCCTCCTATAGCCAGTTGATTTGAAGCACAGAAGTTTGCGAATAGTTCTCCATTTTCATTCATTACTCCTAGCCCATGTTTTCCCATGACTTCTTCAAATCCGGTATTGACTGTACCTATCTTTGCATTCATGTCACCCATCAAAATTGTGATGTCTCTTCTTTTTACTTTATCCATAATTTCCTGTAGTTTAGTATAAAATGCTTCTTTCACAGACTCTTCTTTGTCATTAGTTGGTGCATAACATTGGATGACATTGACATGAATTTTCTTTTTAGCTGTTTTGAAAATAGCTGTTATTATTCTGGGTCCCACAGCTTCCCATTCAATGAGTGCTTTCTGTGCTTCTTTAGATAACATAAGAGCTACCCCTTCACTGTGGTGTGAACTTTCGTCTTCGTGTCCTGAGGACAGCACCAATTCACCTGTGATGAGTTTCTTCCTGTCTACCCCCTTCCACTTTGTTTCACACATTCCCAGAACCTCGATTTTGTATTCCCTCATTTCTGCTGCTACTTGTGCCACCTTCCCTTGTTCGTTCAATGTCCGAACATTCCAGGTGCCAAATCTGGAAGTTCTCCTAGAAGAAAGAAGGTTAGTCAGAACAACAGACTCCTTTCGGCTTTCTCTGTGTTGCATCATACGCCTCCCCGCAAGAGGACCTTCCCCTGTCTTGGATGGCTGTGTTTTATTTTCTTTATTTGACTTGTCCATATTTGTTGAAGTTTTTTGTGGTTTAAATTTTTTTACAGGATGGGGTAACCGGCCCCATGCCCAACCCTCCTTAGTCGCCTTCTACGACATGCTTGGCAGGGGACAGTGTTACTATTCTTTGCTCCCCTTTCGGGCCCCGGTAACACACGGGTGTCCACACTTTGTGATCGAGGTCTATGACCACCATCTCTAAAGTCATGACGAGCCACACATACTGGGAGTGCATCCTTTATAGTTGGTTTGTGAACCTCTTTATCTGGGTGAGCTGTCATATATTGGTTCCCAAGTATCTCCATTGCCTCAAGGTCTTTCGGTTTTCTTTCTTGAAAAAATGATGCAAGATCAGTGCTACATGCCAACAACACCTTGTCACGTAACATTAGATCAAGTAAGCCAGTGAAGGTCTTATCAATTCCGGACAATTCTATCCATCTTTTAGAATATAATTTTATTAATGAGATAAATTCTCCAAAGTCAGCTTTCCTGCTAGGCAGACAGGAATGAAATTTATCACGGAATCCTGCTTCTGTAAGCTGAAATTTACGTAGCAATGTCTCCTTGACAACATCGTAGTCTTCTCTACTACCGCTAACCAGAGCAAAATAAGCCTGTAGAGCGTCCGCTGTTAAAAAATCGCATAATGTTGCACTCCACTGACCATTGGGGATCTTCAACGCACTGACCTTGAGCTCAAAACGTTGTAAGAAACTATCGGTGCAGTCGATTTTTTGGTTGAAATTAGGCAATCGTATCCGGTTTGTGGTCACAGGTGTACTAGATGATGTGTTTGGAGCGTCGAACTCCACTTTTCTTAGGGCGACAGCAACTTCTATATCTTTCTGAATACGCAATTTCTCTATCTCCAAATCAGTTGCTTTCTGAGCAGTTGCAGCAGCTAATCTTAATTTTTCTTGCTCAGCGTCAATCTTTAGTTTTTCTAGCGCAAGAGCTTGTGCAAGATCTTTTTCTTTCTCTTCCATCTTCATTCTCTCCAATTTCTTCTTTTGTTCTAACTTGTCCTTCTCCAAATCTTGTGTCTTTTTCTTCTCATCATGTTCTAACTGAAGACGTTTTAATTCACGTTCATTCTGTCTTTCAATTCTTGCATTATAGCTGTCAAATTGTGCAGTAGCAAACACCTCTAGTTCCGCTCCTGATTTATTAAATTTAATCCCAATTTCTATAAACTCCTGAAACGAAGACATGGTTTCCTACCAGAAACTACTTTCTGTTCAAAATATAGTGATATTTATAATGATGAACAATACAAAACTCAATACCTATGTAAGTCGTACAAACCCACCAAGGACATAATTAGAATGTGTTAAATTATGTTGATATTGTTAATGAACACTGCAGTGCTTAATACCTGCTATAATGAAAGAAAAAAATATGCAAAATTATGCCATGTATATCAATGGGTCCAGACAAATGTACAATGAAAAGATGAAGGCAATGATGTTAATGACAATGATGATGATGATGGTATATTTTCAAATACAACACACACAAAAACAAATAAAAATTAACCAACTAAGACAACAAAACCAATATTCTATATTAAAATGTAAACAAATAATAACTGTTAGACACTACAAATAATTCACAACTAAAACGAAACAACCGTCACAATAACAACTAAGGAGAAGAAGGTATAGAAAGCACTATTACAAGGCTGGGGAACTGAGGAAATATCCACAGAGGGTTTATCACAGCAACCTAACGTCCAAGGCTATTCAGTCAAATTTCCGGCCGTAAACATTTCTTCAAACGACGCCCGGGTTTGAACAACCTGGTCGCCAGTACAATAACAAGCCTACAAGAGAAGAAGGTATAGAAAGCACTATTACAACAACTGAAAATATGAGACATATATACGAAACAATAACAAAACGTAATACCTAACGCCACATCTAAACAAAAATTAAATGTTCGCAATGCAAAAAAGGACTATCAGTATGAATGCGTCAAAGCGCTAAAATTCCTTAAATGCAAACCTCACATAAACCTATAGAAAATCACCTTTCATCATACTTCCGAAGATGAATGAAAAAAAATGATACCTAAAAAAACAAAAATGGCAACACTGAACATATAGAATAGAAAAAAAGAAAAATAGCAAAGATGGAGCATGCTATGAAAGCACAAGATGCTTTAAACAAGCTGTTAAAATGAAACTAGACGTATCTTAAATTGCAGACTAAAGTATTTTGGTCTGAACACGGCGTAACGTAGTTAACACTGTCTCGCGTGAATGAGGAACACTGATACAAAATAGAAACTATAGTTCTGAAAACTTGTTTGATAATATGTCGTCTGGTCGAACTGTTTTATTTATTTCTTAATAATAAGGTCCATAAAGTTTCTTTTACAGATTTATAAATGTTAGTACAAAGTATGGTCACTGAAAGCCTTCAATGTTTTTGGAAAAACTAGGTCCTCCGTTCGTCTTTAAAATATTCCATAAACAGAAATCATGCGTGTTAGTTGACCAAAATTCCTGCTGACGTTAAAGGTCACGGGGCGTGGCTAATTTGCCGCTGTGCGACAAAAACTTTCGCTTTGTACGGGAAGTTCATTTGCGCGATTGCTGGTTTCACCGCAGTGTTTGCAAAAAGGTTCGTTTGCAAGATATTTCATATACACGAACAAAAAGTCATTGTTAAACAGCCCAGTTCTTCAAAACAGCTTAAAACACGTTGCCTTAAAAGTGCATCTGAACTCCTGTTTCATGTTCAATCATGTTATAGTTCAATTGATGCAAATGCATTTTAGATAAACTTGGTGTACATAATTAATTCAGGCATAAAACAACGCGAGGCACAAGGCTTGGCTACCCATCTGTTGAGGGTGTGTGGTTATTTTTCGTGCTTATTCCTGCCTTTTGCGTTTGCACGACTGTTTGTTTGTATCCAATATAGATAGGAATGTAATGTCCAGGGTTCTTTCTTTACGTGCCTGGCGAATAAACATTAACTCTTAGTATTAACTTACTTTGTGCACACATCTCTTTCTCCAACGAAAGTAATAATAACTGAATGACGGTTTGTAACTTTAATACACATGACGAAACTTCAAAATAGACCCATTGATGTGGTCAGGCAATAAGAACACAATCAAGATTAATAATAATAATAATAATAATAGTCACTCATTTGCATGAACAATTATGAATGTTAAATATGCCATACATTAGAATACTTCCATGTAAAAACAGGAATATACATTAGGGCTATCCACACACGCCCAAACACACATCTCAACCGTAAAACGGCTGGACACTGACTGCCCCTCTTCGCTGCTAACTCTCTCTCGTTTTTTTTTACCTGCCTTGTTAGCAAACTTTCACAGCCAGTCTCATCACGTGACACAGAGTGGCTATTTTGGTGAAATGGCAAAGTGCCAAACTCGGCGTTAAAATTAATGCATTTTCTACTCCCAACAATGCGTTATGTAACAAAGGCGTTATATTGTAGCTTAAGTATCTTAATGGGAGGTAATTGGTAAAGGGGGATAAGGTCATAAGGATAAGAGCTCTATGTAATAGCTTGCATGTGTACAGATTGTTATGGTTTTAAAAAGTAACTTTGCATGGAAGACCTGCAGAGTTCACATGTTTGAGGCAGTCAATGGTTCATTAATAGGCAGGTATCACATGGGGATGATGAAAAATGAGTGTAGGGAAGAATCAGGAGGAAGGCGGAATTCGTTTGGGTGGAAGAAAAGGATGAGACTGACGATAAGCAAAAGTGCAGCAGTAACTTGTCTATACTTGAGAGAAAAGGTTGTGAGTCTTCTTGTAAGCGGAATCTTGATTTTGTCTCGTTCATTATTTCATTAATAGGCCTACAAGTTTTTATTTTACCAGCGAACTCGAGTTTTCTTTCTCGGGCACCTTACGGGAATTTGAGTTTTTGTGCTCGTTTTTGGTTTTATCGCTGACGAGAAATCAATCCTGAATTCGAGGAGGAAAAAAACGCCGAATACCCCTTCCCCCCCCAAACCAACCCAACGCGACACAGTTTAGTCGTCATCGACCAACTGCAGCGTTTATTCTCGTAATCGTTGCCTTGTTTCTGCGCATTTATCTAGACGAGACCAGGTCATCAGTTTTTTGGCTACGCGCTGGACATAACAGATTGAGATACTACCTATATCACAGGTACAGGATTGGTTTGATTTTAAGGACCATCTTCATTGCATTCGGACAACTCATCAGTGCTCTGATCTCCTCCACTCTAACAGGCTCACGTTCTCGTTGTCCGCCCACCAATGTTAAACTCTCAGAAGAATTTAATTCTCGAGTACGCAACGTTTCTCCGAGAAGATGGTTAAAATTCACCAATATTCTTCTGTGTATTAACTTGGAAATGTGTCTGGACAACGTGAATAGTGATTTGTGCCTGAATTAACATTAACAAGTTACATAAATCTCACAAAATGATATCCTACACTTGAGGTACACATGATGTAATCATCACTCATTACTGCTCCAGTCGGAGTCCTGTGGTCAGCTCTGCTGTCGGTTTCTGTACGACTAGTGAGAAAAAAATCACCAGTTCGTGCAGTAGTGGTTCATGCATATACTGTTTTCATATGTTGAGGTTGCCAGTCTCATATATAACCACTTAGCAAGAAACATGTCAAATTTCACAATAGTAAATAAATTGTTTACATTTACCCGAAAATTTTGGGAATACACAATCTCCTTGCACAGATTTAGACTGGACACAGCTCTGTATTAGATGCTTCGAAATCACTTAGGTCTGGAAATTAGATTTAATTCCTATGATGGCGGGTGTTCTGCGGAAACACTAGCCTGTGAAAACTGTTGTTTAATGCCTCTGTGAGTTGGTCTGGGAAATTAGAGTTAATTCCTCTGACGGCAGATGTTCTGCGAAATCACTGGCCTGTGAAAACTTTTGTTTAATTCCTCTATGACTTGTGATCAAATTCCTAATTTTCCAGTCTTGTATTAAAAATGCGGGTTTACTTGTAAATTCTTAAGTTGCCCAATACTTGATCTGGTACTTATAGTTGTGGAATTTCTGACTCCAATGTCTCCTTTTCTTTCTGGCTTTCTGGGAGTTGCCCGTATGAGGTTTGCGCTGCAGTGTGTGTATACTGACTTTGATTTCACTACATTATATATCACAATCCTCAGTTCAAATTCCATCTGTGTTTCCGCCTAATTCTCCAGTGAGATACATTGTATATTCTGGCCTCTCAAATCAACCAATTCAATCGAATCTCGTTCAGCACTACGTGGGTAGGGGTGTTTCAAATTCAAAAAATACCCTCACGTGTTTCAAAAATATTAAATTTATTATCCACGCGTGACCTCTTCATACCGTTGCGTCAGACTTCCGCCGGCATCTTGTGCACAACTCATAAACACCATCTGTAAACTTATTTGATGTCCAGATGCTACCTCTCGTCAATATTGTCCCTCCAGACAGATTATCGGGATAATCACATACAGGGATGGTCTCGTGAAACGATAAACGCATCTACCACCTGTGTAATCTGCCCACCTCAGACGGCTATCTCAGACAGACAATATAGGTGATGCGTGTCGTATTATTTAAAGTTCCGGAGAAGGTCTCCGTGGCCAAAGTAGACACTAGGTGTAGTCATACAACACGAATCAGCATAACTGCAGTGAGCTAACAAACACCTCCTTCACAATTCACATATATGCAGTTTATTATACTTGACACAAAGCTCCATGAAATCAGTTCTCGCTCAAAGGCAAATGCAGTAATAAGTAGTTGTCCAGTCCGTTCATTATCAAACGCTGGTCAATGGCAATCATACAAACTTTATTTATCACAGTCCAATCCTATAAACATCTTCATGTATAGATATAATTTTCCTGAATATAATAAACCAGGGACACCTCAACTAAGTATAATGATGTCATGGTGATGGAATGATGCAGGAAAAACACAGTATACTGCAGGAGCTCAATACACATACGTCCGCTCACTTTCAAACACAAGCCGCATCTCTTCTTGCAGACGATCACCTCACTTCTGCTTCAAAATTATCACGTCTGCCTCTACACCATATCGGCATGACGTCACTTCCTTTTTTAATAAGTAAGTCCGTATAAAATCATCAGAAAAGGAGCCCTATCGAGCCAACTATTATATCGACATAATCGTCATGAATTTTGAGTTCAAGTGAATTTTCCCTGATATGATGGATGATTTAAAGGGACTTTTAGCTTTTCATAACATTAGAACCCCTGAACATTTGTTGTAACTTTTCGTTTCGCCAGAGCGAATCGATTTCCACCGGGACTCATTTAGTATGCGGCACGAGATCAAAGACACTGAGACGATCCCCGAGCAGAGAAGCTTGTTTCTCGCAGGTATTTATCATCTCCGCTGGTGGAGATCTCAGGAAGGACGGGCGGCATGCTATCAAAGACAGTAGTGGTCCCTGAAACGATTTCCCATCTCGGTGTTTAGCACGGAACCGATCGCAGCCAGAGCGAACGGGGAAAGCTGACGCAAGCAGCGAGTGAAGATACGAGAGGCCAGGGGCGGCTTCTCTTTGTGGTCTGGCGGTCAGATCCCCAAAATCCGTCCGAGATCAAAAGCTGTCAAGTTTCTCATGTCCCACTCATCTTGCATTCCAGTTGTAGATATACAGATCACGTAGAAATACACTTCATCATTCGCTGGCCAGAACTTGATAGAAGCACAAGCGATATTTGAAATCTTGCTAGATTATCCCATGGATTTTCATTTATATTTGCAGTGAATTCTATTTCTGTGCAAAACGGTAAAATATATATTGTGTAAAGTGATCAGTGGTCGAGTTCATTCATTATATTTCATTGGATTTTGTGTTAATTTAAACCTATTAAATTAAACCGTTTCAATAGTTCCAGTTGTAAATGTAATGATATACCTGCTATACTATTTCCAAAAAGATAATAGATGTTTAATGCTTTAATTAACTTTTAAAGTCGCGAAGGAATTTATAATTAATAAATTTAGTTAAGTCCTATATTTATAGATGTGTGATTTAACCACTAGAACTCGCGCAGTGTTTATTAAATACATAATTAAATACGCGAGCGTATATATAAAATAGTCTTAACGGGAAATTTATCGCGCGCTTAGAACATTATTTGATTTTTAAAGTATGATTATGTTGTTATTGGTTTTCTATCTTTTTCTCTAGATTGATCACCTTTTGCAATCCCAGCAATAACGAAATCTTTCAGAGTTTTCATACTCGGTTCTTAAACTTCCAGACAGTTTGATGAGACATTTTTTTAAAGTAAATCTTGTGGTGGTCCGGTGCGGCCTAGCGAACATAATTACACGAAAGAACGCCTACCCAAGATAATTTGATTATTATCATCAAATTTAACTTACAATCTGTAAGATAAACTGGAAGATGAACAGTGCCAATAGCGATAGTTTATATACTGCTCTATTGTGAGAGATTACCGATTTACCTGACTGTGACTGAGCCTAGTTTTTTCCTCACTGGATTTAAAAAAAACTTTATCGGTCAGTTGCTGTCATCACGCCCTGAAGGATTATACCATCACCTCATTTTTCACCCCTATGTCGAACTGCGTCAGTGCCATCCCATAGACTCGTTTCTTTATAATAAAACACAAGAACTCTTAAAACTTCAAGTCCGGCGATAAGCGGGAATATTTGCTCTCAGTGAAACCTCGCATTATCTGGGGCGGGACATAGAAGGACTGGACAGTTGTCAGATTAATTTTTTTTACTTATGATAAGCTTATGCCAGCTGAGAGTAACGTTTTTTAACTTAAACATCCTACTTCATATCTGATTGTGATAACATTTCCCTATTTTGAGACTTTAATATTAGCTGTATCCAGTCGTTCACTGAGTGTGTGAACTGACCCAAATCAGTGCAGCCCGCAGACGTGTGTTGGAAACTGGCAATAATCGTTTGACCAGGAGAGTCTATTGTGAGAGAACGGATTTGTCGTAAAAAGTCTGTCTTTATACTCCTCCAGCAACTTTGTGGAGCATCATTTAATATATACATTTTCTATCACTGAGTGTTTTCATCATCATTCTACACTCTAAGGGAATACTATTCCTCTTTCGTCTCAAAAATAAATTTACGACAATATGTGGTCTGGCTCGCAAGGGATAAATTTTGAAGATACATTTGATGCACACATATTGTGGGCTGGTTCTGCATCATGACTAATTTGAGGCATTCGCATAGCCGGGATAAAGGATATTTTAGTCGTAACTAAGTCTGGGGTCTAACTAGATAGAGCACTCTGTGAGTGATCTGGTTTTTGAGATTAGGGACATAAATAAATAAGTAATTACACCCCTAGCGAAGCTTTTTTTTATATTTGGGTAAACACACAGCATATTTTACAGGTTACGTTTTCTTCCAAGCAGTAGAATTAAATGGATGACACGGATAATTAGTTGTTATTTAAAATACGTTACTCAGTTGGGCAGTCAAACACTTATTTTCTGCCCTAATATTTGCTGGGATCATGCTGACTGTGATGTTACATGTCACTATTAATATAACGGACAACTGAAGGCCATTTAAAACTTTTACTTCAAGGTTAAATGTCTGAGTTCTATAAGCAGGGGTAAATGTTACTTCTTTGCTAGTCAGTTGAAAATCACGCTCCCTTTTATTTTAATTATTTTCTGGTGGCATGAGAACTGTTAGACAGAGTACATTTTTTTTAGTGAATCTTACCCAGACGTGGGTAACATGTCACTAAAGAGTTCTAAGTTTAATAGTGTTTAGCATAGCAGCGATTGTCTGACGCCGCAAGTTAGTGTCTCTCTTATCATATGACTGTGGACTTCCGCAAACAGTGTGCAGAATGCGGTTGGAGTTTTTTTTTTGTTTTTTTGCAAAAACCATTTGGTTTATGCAGTAGACTTGCCTACAGGGTAATACGATTTTTCAGTATACCGGCCTTAAGGACTTTAGAAGGCATTGTTCCTTTAGTGACGGGGATAAATTTTGTTTAAACTCTGTTTCATCCCCCCCCCCCCGTACTATTTTAGTTTCTTTGCTTAGTAAAGGACAATAAGACACCATTGGCTTTGGGATGGATAACAGTATTTTTTTGTCTACCACCATAACTAATTATTGTAACACCTCTTTCAGAAGTAATTAAAAATTTCATGTTGGGTTAACATTTTCCTATGCTCCTGATTAAACTATCTATCTTGAGACTGGGTTTATCTTTGTCTAATACAAGCGGGAAGGGCTTAGTCGATACCAATCTTCTTCACCCCCTCCCTACCTTGATATTTGCATTTTTTTCTGTACTTATGATAATTTTATGTAACACTTGATATTGGTTTTTTTGTGATTTGATCTTTAAGGTGAATAAACATCATAAACTTATATCGGACTGTGTTGGAATATCCAAAAGCCAAAACATTCCCTATTTGTTTAATATAGCTGTATCCACGTCGTCTGAGTGTGTGAAGCACCCAAATCGGTGTGAGCGCAGACGTGTGTCTGGAAAACTGGCAAATAATCGTTTGACCAGGAGAGTGGAAGAGAAGATTGAGAGAAACGATTTGTCGTAAATAAGTCTGTCTTTACTCTCCTCCAGCACTCTGTGGAGCATCATATTTAATCTATACATTTCTATCACTGAGTTTTCATCATCATTCTACACTCTAAACCGGACTACTATTTCTAGACTCTTTCTCTCAAAATAAATTTACGACACTGGGTATTGTTACGATAATTCCCCAGTTCACCTGGCGGAACGTAAATAAGTCTGAGTAGTGGTAAACAAGATAAAAACAGTCCCATAGGGGAGTGGAGTGTTAGAGTCTCTCCCCTACTAGATTCAGTATAGAGAGTAAAATAATGGTGCATAAAATATGCCACATAATAATGACAGGGGAGAGAAAAATAAGAAAATATCACTCGCAACGGAATGTAATGCAATCCTGCCGGAGTGGACTTGAGATGGCACAACCGTATCGTCACAATATATTCCAACGCTCCTCTTCTCGTAACTTGCCCACGAAGCGTGTGCAAGCTTCCTTCTTGCATTGGCTTCTTTGATAAGATCTTCTCATTCTTATCATTCTTGCAAAAACAAATAAATAATATTTAATAATAATCCTCAACATCATATTTATTTTCTAACCTATTAATTTTCTACTTGTTTGCAATGTCCCTAGTCATTTACTTCTTGCCTTTCTAAATTTAACGACCTTGTTTTCCTGCTTAGACTGTGGCTGCCACAACGTCCCTTATTTCTAGTGTTTTCTTCATTTGTGAAATGTTATGTTATCCCGTACCAACTAACATAATTACCGATGTATGTTACGTCGGTCGGTCACACTCAAAATAGTAACTAGCGCCAGAAAAAAAAGTGCGCAACGCACGGTGTGCAACTTGCGCGGCGTGGGTGTTATATAAAACGTAAATAAATATTAGACAAACATAAAGGTATGTTTTCAGGCACTCGTAAGAAATAAAGACGTAGAAAACTAGACAACAGAAAAACAACAGACGTGAGTGGCTACCCAGGACTCGAACCCAGGACCTTCCGTGCGACAACCCCGCCTAGCTATGCAAGCGAATCACGCTAATTCCCTGCCATCACAAAAAAATGATGCTTCGATGACGGGTCATTAGTGCGACCCGCAACACATAACACCGGAAATTTACCATGGGCAGTCCAGCCTATTAATGACGCAATCACGTTTGTTGTTCCTCTATTATACAGTATAGGTCAGTCCACACACGACAAAGACCTTAATACTGTGTCTAGTAAATGATAGAAGACTCAGAACAGTAAGTACAGGACAAAAAAAACCCCTTGTTTTATAATTGTAGGTCAAGTGTTTTATAAAAAAAATACTTTGGTTTTATTTTTTTTATTCTTTCACGAAATTAGTAGCTCTCGACAAAGAAAAAGTGCGTAAAAATTGGTGTGCAATAGCCCTCACCCGATGTAAAAATCATGAAAACTAGAAAGCTTTTGTTATGTGATAAGAGGTTTTGATGTTAATAAAATTAAAGGTTAACAAGGTGAGGTCAAGCTATGTAAGTTCCCTGAGTAAAAGTGATGCTGATGTATTTGTCACGGTCCCTATCCGCTACCTCTTCTGATCTCACCCAGTGTACATTAATCTCTGTTGTGTTATGTGGCTACGTGTCTAGGGTAATGTATTTAATACGATGGATGAATAATTTCAAACAGAACTTTAACTCAACAAACGGTAAGGAAGTAAGACTGTTTGTAACGTTTTGATATATACATATGGATACATATAAATAATTTAATTTCCTGTACCTCAATCTTTTGGGACAGGAATTGTCAAACTCAAGAAAAGGGTTATTTACAGTATATAAATAAATAAGTTGGAACTCTGTTCATGTCTTGTAACAAAAGAAAAGGTCACTGTAATAAGTACCCACTGTCTGATTTCAATGCTTGTTATTAACTTCTTCTTCTTCTTCTTCCGTCCTTAGCCAAAGACCGACCAAGCAGTCAGAGGCCATCACGCCTTGTGGCGTCTTAAGGGCAACAGCAGATTGATTTTCTCTGTTGTAGTTTCCCATCACGCCTAGCGGCGTCTTTAGGGCAACAACAAATAGATCCATCTTCCGTTGTTTCCGTAATCGGTGTGACAAGCCAACGGGTGATCAGCCCATTGGGCTTGTTATTAACACTAGTCAGTTATTTGAGAGTCTGTTCTTTACATCACTCCGCAGGAAATTCTTTTTATTGTTGTGGATGGAATTGCGATGAACTATCATGTGCCCGTACTGAGGGACTTATCTGGTAAGCCTGTCTGATGCTTTTGGCTCTAGAATCTACTAGATCAATCAAATAGTGTTGCCTCCTGAATGAAGATACAGCATGTAGCTTCCAGGTATATTGTAAGCATTCACTGCCCACAGGTTCTGTCTTCTCCAGGTTTACTGCAACAACTTTGTAACTGGTAATACAACCCTGGAATAAGAAGGGAAAGTTCCTCCCCTTTAGAGCCTGTCTATAACAATTCCACAACTAATCAATAGTAATCTTACCTGGGGTCAGCCATGTGTGCTGACCAACTTGCACCAGACTCTATGTTTCCTTGACTACACTCAGTCCTGTGTTTTCATTATTTTCCCCATATGGCATCAAAGCCACTGTTCCTTAAGCATTGATTGTCTTCCATAGAATCAGCAGGGGTGTACAAATATATCTTGTGACCTATTAATTACTTCTTCCAAACATTCTATGCATGGTTTCACGTGTTATTTGAACACTGTGTCACTCCAGAAGCCACTATCAATTTATTTTCTCCTGGACTTACAGTCACAAAATTTTATGGCAAATCTACAAATACAGTAGAACTCCATTTATCCGAACCCCAATTATCCGAACATCCAATTATCCGAACCCTTTTTCCAGAAAAAAAAAAAATCAGTCTCCACCAGTCACGTTAGACTACAGTTCTGAATCTTTTGATGCGGCAAGCTTCAAATGTGTGCGAACAATTTGTAGACAATGAGATGGGCTAATGGACGGTCGCTTACGTACATGAAGTCAGTTAGATCATAAAGTCCGTTAATATCTGGTTTACCAATCCAGTGTACGTGTGAGTTCTAGGCAGAACACTGGCTAAACAGACAGTTCAACTTAAAATAATTGTGTCTGCTACTACAGCAGAATAATTTTGGTGTACACGTATTTCTCTGTGCGACCTGGCATCTTCCAGTAGGCCTAAAGCATATAAAAGGAACCGCAATGTTTTGTCAATTGAAACGAAAACAGAAATTATCAAGAGACTAGGAAAAGGTGAAACTGTGTCTTCATTTGCGAGGATTTTCAATGTTGAGAAAGCTACCGTCTCTGACATCAAAAGTAACAAGGATAAAATTATGAGTTTTGCATCGAAATTGGATAGTGAAAATGGGTCGAAGAAACATAAAACCATGAGAAATGCGAAAGATTTGAAATTGGAAGAGGCTTTGTATATATGGTTTGTGCAAAGAAGAAGCAAAGGGGAACCTATCTCTGGCTCTCTATTGTGTGAAAAGGCACTTCAGTTCAACAGTCAACTTGACGGTCCTCCTGACTTTAAGGCTAGCCAGGGATGGTTAAGAAACTTTAAATCTCGTCATGGCATACGAGAATTGGAGATTCAAGGGGAATCTTCATCTAGCGATGCAACTGCCGCTGAAAATTTTAAAGAAACATTCTTGGCTTTTTTGGAAGAAGAAGGTTATTTACTCGATGATGTGTATAATGCCGATGAGACTGGCTTATACTGGAAATCATTGCCTCAAAAATCACTTGCATCTCAGCGCGAAGCAGCTGCCCCTGGGTTTAAAAAGTGCAAAGAGAGAGTAACAATTTTGGTAGCCGCGAATGCCAGTGGAAGTCATCGTTTACCGGTGCTAATGATCGGCAAAGCCAAAAAAACACGTTGTTTAAAGAATGTGACATGTCTCCCATTGTGCTACAAAGCACAGAAGAGTGCTTGGATGAATAGTGAAATATTTCTTGATTGGTATACAAATCAGTTCATCCCAAATGTGAAGAGGTTGAAAGAACAAGAAAAGAAAACTGGAAAAGTAATTCTTCTACTGGACAATGCACCATCTCATCCAGAGACGGATACATTGAATGCAGTTGATGCAAATTTTAAAGTAATTTTTCTGCTTCCCAATGTAACAGCACTAATTCAACCAATGGATCAGGATGTTATAGCAAAGCTTAAAAAGATGTACAAGAAGGAAGTCCTGCGTCGTTTATTGTTGGCTGAAGATGAAGAAAGTGTGGTGGCGTTTTCAAAAAAAGCTTAATCTCAAAGACTGCTGCTATATGTAAGCTGATGCTTGGACCACCCTGTCACAAGATAATCTCAACAAGGCTTGGAATAGATTGCTTGGGAAAAAAGGAGGAAATGAAACTACTGCAGTGGACACAAATGATGATTGTATAAATGAAGTTGTGGAACTGTTTCAAGCAATGCCCGGATTTTCGGACTGTGACAAAGATGATGCACACATGTGGCTAGAAGATGATAATGATTCTGGTTTTCAGTTTTTGAATGACGAAGAAATTTTGTCTTTTGTGCAAGAAGAAAACCAAATACATGTAGTGACCGATGATGAAGACTCCTCAGAAGTACATGATGTACTTGTAGATTATGAAGAAAACCCAAAACGTCGACCAAGTCCTGAAGAGGCCTTTATAGCACTAGAAACAGCGATGGCTTGGTACGAGCAAGAAGATGACAGCTGTCCTACACAGCTTCTGCTGTTGAAGAGAATGCGGGACTTAGCAGCCAAAAGCAGACTATCCAGTTTGGCGCAAAAGAGGATTCCTCATTATTTTAAATAGTGGGCTACATCTGTGCAAGTACATGTATACGTAAGTTGCGCCTGGTTTTGAATTGTTTGTAATGTTATTTTGAAAACATTTCTCTTTCTTAACAAAAATAATTAATACAAGTAGTACATACACTGCAGTGTAATGAAAGATTTTGGTGATACAGTGATCTAATACAGTGTGGGTATTATTATTACAGTACAAGTAAATATGTTTTATAGTGTATTTTCCTTGTGATTGTTAATTATTTTTAGAAATATGTGTACATGTACTCGATACATCATGTAATCCAATTATCCGAACATTTGATTATCCGAACGATGCTCGGTCCCATGGAGTTCGGATAAATGGAGTTCTACTGTACATTTATTTTTCACTTCCCAATAAAGCTGCTTTTAGACACATTCCTACTTAGGTCGTCGTAACCTCTCCCAATTGGCAGTATCGAAATAAAATAGGGCGGCACACACAGCCTGTGGCCTACATGTCAATATATTACAAATAAACTTATTTGTCTTACCCCAAGTAAAGAATAATAACACATGCACAAGCTTTACTAGCAGTAAATAGGTTTTCAGACTGCTTTCTCGTCCAGAAGGCAAAAGCTTGGTCACAAGGCTTTCCCACTGATCTCAACTTGGCAGTGAATGTTAGTTTTTTTCAAATGGCGGTTCAAACTACAATGGCCTGATTTTTCAAGTAGTTGTAAATTTTATTACCCTACCCCTAACCAATCAGAAGTCGAGTAAAAAAAATTAACTATTTTTGGATTATGACTGGAGCGATTCTAAGTGTGTTTGTTCGTCTGATTACATTTGGGTATTTTATATCTCCGTTATTTATGGACCGATTTCAAATATCAAAAGTGACAATTAAACGGCCAATTTACCTATATCGTTCTAGTTAATTTTCCTTTGGTTATTCCTTAACAGTTTCATCTGGGTATTTAAAAAAAAATTAATTGTAGGTCTACCCTGATCTAAAATATCAGTAAATTAAATTTTTCTAAGTTAAGATAATTTTATTAAGTGGGAATCTTTAGGTAAATATATTAATCAATATCAGCGCTATAATTCAAGATATCCCTTTCATTCTAATTCCCTTTAGTTATTGAGAAATAAATTATTTAATTTTGGTCAAAAACACAGAATCGGCATTTTGCCCTACTAGCAAATTTTTTTCTTGACTCTACAAAAACGAGGTACCAATTTGATTGGTTGTTAATTTTGACTACGTCCTTCGATAAATATTAGGGTGGGTGTGTGTGTGTATGGGGATAGTAACTTTTAACCTGTGGTAGTAGAAAATTTCAAATTCTCTAGTTAAATTGCTGGCGGTAGATTTGACTTTGCCCCAGACAAATTTCAAATATTGTAGTTATTTATAGATTTTAAAATACAATAGTTAGTTTATGAGCGGGAATTTTATCGTGGTGTCATACAGATGTAACATTTTACGACATGTTAAAACCACTTATTATCACGGAACACTCTTTGAAAACAATCCACGCACTTTCACACGAAATGTTGTCATCAAAGAACTTTTAAATTGAATCTAAAATAACACAATTCTCGCCGTGTGTACGTTGGTCACAGCTGAGGAATGCAACTGTGTTGAAAAATTGTATTGTTTCCATTATATATACTCTCCCGAAAATAGTTACAATCAACAAAGAAAAGCGTTCAAATGACGGTGTTCATGAACAGTTTGATCACTGTATAATGGAAAGAAACCAAAAACACTCTAAGAATGTACTTTTATCTGCTCATCCAGGAACGGAAACAGCACACTATAATTAAAAACACGTCAAGTTTGACGGGTTATTGCTACCCCTATTATAATCACTATCAGACCTAAAGCACTTTTATATTTGGACATGCGCCCTAAAATAAACGACTCGTTTTGCCAAAACGAGGCAAAATTGTATTTTTTAAAAAAATATTCGTTGTTAATTTTGCCCCCTGTAGTTCCCGGGGGTCTCTGAAGAGACGAAGAAAAACTACTATGTGTTATTTATACCCTCAAGCATGTCGCACTAGGCGACTAGTATAAGGTTGTGCATGAGGCTGGTAACATCACCATGTAAAACAAATTGTCATGGAAACCACCGTGCATGTGGCTGCTGTGTGCAAGATTTATGTAAGGAGAACAGTTGTAGCAGTGGGTGCATGCTCCGTAATGAGCGCAAAGGAACACGATGATGATTGTTAATTTCCTGCTAACTTAAAAAAAAAAAAAAAAAAAAAATCACATTTCTATGCTTGGAGAAATCTTGCATCGATGTTTACATTTGTGATTATTATTTTTTTTTAAAAGAAGATTTGCCTGGATTTGGCGAGGCTCGACACAAGGCACATCTGTTATAAAGGCGTAGATCCCAATATACAATCTTGCTCTCTGGTAATATTGTTTAAAATTGTGAAAATTTGCTTTTTTTAAATTTTTTAAATTTTTGTTAAGTGTTTTGTTTCGTTGTCATGAGGTTTCCCGTCTAACCTTAACACAAAGATCGTCGGTTATAGCAGTACGCAAGTCCAAATTTATAAGACCTTGCTGTATAGTAACTACTAATAATATCCTCATATTTCACCTTGTTAAAATACCTAAGTGTAAAGCATATATAGCACAGTCACGGAAGTATAATGAATAAACGAGTTAATTATTATTCTTTATAGCCGACAGCCTCAGCCGTGAAGAGCCGCGGGAATATTTAATTATTAATTTCCTTTTCAGTACGCCTTCAGCCTGAACTCTCTTGAGTCACTCTTTTCTTAGCTGTGGTCTTCTGATGTGTGCCAATTTTGTGGCTTGGTTCGTCTCGTTATTTTCAATACGAAAGATCGAGCAATAAAGATGTGAAATAGATTGCCTGTATTTTTTTGTTAACGAATGCAATGATAAATCAAGCTTTCTTTGAGGCTAGTTAATTAATATTGGTTAGGTGAGTTTGATTTTTGCGTTTAACATACGTCATTGATTGTAATTTAGTTAGATTAAAGAAAAGTATTGGAAGTGAAAAAAGCCAAAAAAATAAAGATTGAGTGTCCAATGATTGAATGATAGAAACAATAGAAAAAGAAAATTAAATTAAAAGTAATGATTTCATCGTTACCATTTATGGCGATAGAATAACAGAAGGTTCCAGAATGATCTAGTTTTCTTTCCAGTAGCTTTGGCCGTTATCTTTTTCCCGCTTAAAATAAAAATGCAGACGCAATCAAAAACAGAGGCAAGCGGCATTACGGAGAACGAATTTAAACTATGAAACTAATGAGGCGTCTATTATCGCCATGGAAACAATCTGAGTTCTGATGTGAAAGGCTTGCCGTTATTTTAAGAATGCATGCTAACGTCCCAGGTAAAATATATGTTTTTCTCTTTCACTTGTATCAAGATACAACTACATTTGATTACTGGGAAACAAAAAATCCCTTCGATTTCTTATTATGTTTACTTTTATCGAGATAAAAGACAGTTTGATAGCCGGAAAACAATATTTATTTTTCCCTTTCGATTTCTAAAATACTTATACATAGAAGCGGCAAGAAACCTACATTAAAGCATTCATGTTCTTGTCACAGCAATACTTTACTTTACAATTTGTTTTACATAATGAGGTTGTTAGTCCCGTTCACAACCTCATATTAGTCGTATTTTACGACACGTGTGAGGATGCGTATTGTCTCTTCTATCTTTGTCTTTTCAGTCTCCCTGAAAATTTACGGAGCATGAGAGTGTGATGGTATGAACAATATTTTCTTGATTGCATTACTCGTATTAGCTACTTTTTTTTTACCTTCTGAAATCCCGCTGCCACCTTCTATTCCTTGTATTTTTCTCACATTTTATAGACATGCCAGAGATGCTTCCATTTGCCTCGTGTAATTTTGAATACAAATTTTCATATCTAATTCTTGTTTTATAAAAAGATCTTTCTCTACACTTTCGTCAATCTGCTACACGTTATCTAAGTTTCACAATAATTTATCATCTAATGTCTTTTCCGGCACAAAATTCTTGTCTACTACACATGTTCTTCTTCTTCTTCTTTGTACACTCTCAGACGTCTACTTGAATGTTCTCAAAGAAAGCAGTAGTCAGTTTGAGGCTATTTGAATCCCCGTAAAGCTTTTCCACGAAAGGAGCTGGCGTCGGCCATATGCGCTTTCTCTGTACCGCATATAAGGGGCAACTTTGAAGCAGATGTTCAGCAGTCATTTTATCAGTGCCACAGTTACACTGATCGGTAGTTCCTATCTTTAGCTTGTTGAATAGATGGTATCTCAATCTGTTGTGGCCAGTGCGGAGTCTGAAGATTACCACTTGTTCTCTTCTGTGGAGCTGGTAGTAAGCATCATTCTGTGTGTGCCCTAGATGTTCTACATTCCATTTGTTTCTGTATCTGATTCTACACAGGTTGATTCTACAGAGTTAAACCCTTCATTATATGTGAGTGGATCATCGAGGAGGAGTCTCTTGATATAATCTGGATCATGTAGTTATGTCTTTAATGGTGTCTCTATGTCGCACCTGAATACTCCAGATGGTGGCGTAGTTTTAAAGCCACGTGTCTCGACAAGCTGAGTACCACTACATGTCAGGTCACTTACTGCAAGCAAAGCTGCATCTCCAGAGACCAAGCTGTTTTTGTGGGTTCTATCCTGGCTAGGGTTGCATTCGTTAGTCTGAGTCAAGACTGAGTATAAAGCTGCAACTGAACATTATTAGAAGGAGAAAAGGCTTGCATTTAAGGGGTCCTCATAGCTGGGTTCATACCTAGAAGGGGGGAGGGAGGCGGATTACTGCGTATTCCCCGTCTCCATGGGGAATCTAGAAATACGCAAAGTTAAAATTATGTGCTCTTGTTCTGGAAATCTGCAAGCATGTTTTTATCACATCTAAATGTTTTACGCTTTCAAATGAGTTTGCGTAATTAAGTGTAAACATAGATCCGGGGTTTCCGACCTTGAGTGCATGTACCCACAATGGAATACGAGAAGCTTATCAAGGGGTACGGGGAATATTTAGTAAATATCTATATTGTCTTGTTGAAATATTCCAAATGTAGTAGTGGTAGTGGATTGGAGAGAGAAAAGCAAGCCCTGCTTTCAATCAAAAGAAGAAACAAACTAGGTGCAGAACATAGTATGCAGATATCTGTAACAAGAATAAAACTGTTTATTGAAAAGAAACAGAATCACGGATCTAACTAATTTATTTAAATACGTTTTGAGAAACATTTTTTTTGTTGTTGCGTACGCCCGCTATGAGGCGAAATCTCAGGTTAGTATGTCTAACCTGAGACTGATTTTACGTAAGTATCCTATTTTCCCTGTACGCAGACAGGTGTCCTCGCGCCATTCAGGCAGATGTTCGCCGTCTTCGGAGAGTACCCATTTGAGCTGGGTCGGCTCAGGAGCCGTTCAGGTTATTCCAGTCCCTGGTCGAAGACATTTTTTCAAATGTCCTCGCCATGGCTCGAAATAATCCAGTCCAAATCCCGGTCGACGACACTCTTTCAAGTGTCCTCTCGCCCGGGCTTGAACGTGGATCACCCGATCGCCAGCGCAGTGTGGTTTCCATTACACCAGCGCGGCTCCCTGAAAAACATTTGACCTGGTAACCTTTACGTTGTCCTGTTTAGTTCCCCTTGTTTCTCTGAGGAAATAGTGAAAAGTAGGAACACTGCTCACTCGACCATGTTGCTAAACATGACTAATTGTCACGGGATTGCACCCGATGCTCTGCAGTGATGGTTCAACAATGGCCAAAAGCTAGAGTATACAATGAGGGTCTGTAAAGGTATCTACCTTCACTCAAGATTACGCTTGGCAGAGTTGTAAATAGAAGGATGGTGCTTGGTAGGAGCGACATACGTTCACAACGGTGTTTGTTTTACACAGGTAAGGCAGATTTGTCTGTCTGATTTCAGATGGGGCTGTTTTATCTCTATCCAGGATAGATCATGCAAAAATTACAACACGAAATCTATGTCTTGTGTTCCAATATGAGAGAAAATATGGGTAAGTAAGAAATAAATGGAAGGAACAAGAAAGAGATAAAGACAAGTAAAACACATATAAAAAGAAAAGCACGGTCATTTAGTGAAATTAATATGAACTTGTGCATGGGGCTGACAACTTCTGACAACCTCATCGCGTAAAAGAAATTGCTACATAACTACTTCAAAAGTAAATACATTATTTGGTCCAAGCTTCATTTAATTATCTTTTACTTCTTTCTCTTTCTCTCTTTCTCTCTGTCTGTCTCTCTCACTACCACTAGTTCAACTATAACTAGTCTTATACGTGCTGCCTGTTGTTTGCACATATGCGTGTACATTGTTGACATCCACATGTTTGCATTTTAACCAAGTCATAGAATTGTCGCAAGGTGATTTGGGTTTTGTTGAATGTGGGATGAAATCCCCTAGGCCCCCCCCCCCCCCCCCCCCCCCCCCCCTATGGTAATGGCTCGAAAGAATGAAGGCCTACTTAGGACACCAAGAGTAAATAAGAGAAGGTAAATACTCACTGAGAAAGAAGGTTTCAGTAGGTATTCTGGTCTATAGCGACGTCTTCAATCTGAGATTCCGAAAGATACAAGAGCCCCACTCCCGGTTTAGCCGGAACAAAACAATGATATATTTAAACACTCACAGTACAAAAGATATAAACACGTGATAAATAAGACGTAAATTTATTTACATATATATATAGATCACAAGTGAAAATAAATATAGTGCAAGATGATGCAATCAACAAACGTAACAAATAATATGTACGTAATTAACAACTCAATTACTCTTAATTTGAGACTGAACCGGTGGCAAATAAAACGAGAAGTCTCCAGTCCCACAAATGTGTAAACTACACTGGGTAATAATGAAATGGCAAGTATACTTCTTGCTCACGAATAAAATAAAATAATGTTATGCTTGTACGACACAGCCTATTAACCTATCACTTTTGAATGGCTACACTGGAAAAGGATATTTGGCCATTTTTGTTATCGTGTCTGACGTGCGTATACCTCAAGACTATCCTACCATGATGGTTGTCTGGGTCAAGGACACTCTGACTTTGATGAATGTTTATGTTGCGCCTCAGTACTATCTGGCGATTAGCAATGAGCACTGTTGTATACCTATGGTTGACTGTACCAATAAGTACGGGTGGCGTTATATGATGAAAAACTTAGATGTCTTAAGAACCACCACTTAGATTGTGGGACACCCTGTGACATACGTGGATGCGCAGTGGTCGGGATCACAAGCGATCTATCGAGAAGAGTAGGGAAACCCTTTCTCTCTCTCCGTTGGCGACAGTAGTTCTTGCTTATGACGAAGCTGTCAGTTCAATGCCTGTCCCGACTTGGTGAGAAAGCGTTGCTGAAGATAAGTTTGTTACAGCGGTTTCTTCTAGGCTTTTCTTCTGTGCAAAACTTCGAGTCGTTTATTAATTCGTTAAGGACGTATGCGAAAATGACTAAACATTTACTTGTTTATATATTCCGAAAATGAGCTACGAAAAGGCTTTGAAAACAGGTTTTGCCGGTAAATTAATATCACGCAATATCCAATTTCAAATGTAAAATATCGAAATGAAGGAAAACGAAATAAATTCATGGATATGAGACAGAGGGTTTTGCAACGCGTAAAATGCAGTGGACATAATTGCGATATATATAAAGCACATGGGACATAATTATGAGCCATACGAAAGCAGAATTTTGGTGATTAGTTAGGTTATGGTAGTGTTCGGCAACCAGTTGATCTTGATCTACCAATAGATCCCAATGTATCACTTTGTAGATCTGTAGATGATGCTGGGGATTAAAATAATTTTTTAATCTAAGTAAATTTCGTACTAACCCTCTCAAACCAGCACTTAAAAAGCATGGTGTCCCCGTTTTACAAAGTTCTTTCACCGCATTCTCACTGAAAATTCAAAAGCTATCATACTAAAATTCTCTTCATTCATAAGCTGTATAAGATAGAAAGCGATCTTTACTTTGAAGTGAAGTTAACATTTGGTAAATTATTTAATTTTACTTTTCCATCGCTCTGTTGGTGGGGATTGCGGGAAGCAGGCCTTGTGGCAGAAATGAAAGTTACATATATGCTGGACTTATTCCAAAATTCTAGATACTCTAAAACCTGGAAGTAGAATTGAATTTATCAAGCTAGATCTTTAGAGATCTCAGTGCTTCTAAAGTAGATCCCAGCAGCTCCTGGGTTATCGACTCCTGGATATAGAAAGCAGTATAGATCAGTGGTTCTCAACATGGACCATGCCATATTTTATTGGGCCACAGTAAAGTACCTTTTGTCCAGCTAACAGCGACTATGGGGGGAGGGGGGAACAAAGGTAAATGACGCTCAGAAGGGAACCAAGAGCAAAAAACAGTTGAGACCCACTGGTATAGATAATTAAGCGAGTGTGAGACCAGTTCGAGATACCAACATATTTAAAGTACACGGGCTCAATCACGAGAATCCAGAACCTGTGTCACCTACACATCACGAGGTAGAATGGCTACCTTATGTCACCACCGTGTCTCAAGGGATAGAACACACAAATATCAGTTGGGGGGGGGGGGGGGCTGCTAGAAACACAACAGCGATTAAAGAAATATGGAGAAACATGAGAGAAGCTGAGAGTAAATATTGGAAGGAATGGAAGGTGAAGGTCCTTTAAAAAATAAGAAAAAATGAAGACGAGTGTGAGCCGCAGTAAAGAGTAAATGGAAACAAAATAGAGAGTCAGTGGCGTTAAGATCGGTCAGGGGCCTTTCTGCGACTCTATGATCGAGGGCCCTTTCTCTATAATATAAGCGGGGGCCTTGTCTACGCCACCGATGAGAGCACAACTGATTTAGGAGCAAACAGACATTTTAGACACTTGAAAAGCCTTGACACAGACGTGACAAGGAATTAAATATATAAAGTTGAGTGGAATCAACGAATTAAAGTTACATAGAACAGCAGGGAAAGAAGTGAGAGTTCGAAACATGAAATGTGGAAAAATATTATAAGACAGCAGGATGGAAGAAGAGTGGATAATTGAGAAAGAAATTGTGGGTACAATGAGAAAAAAATACAACATAAAAACATGTTTCAAATGTAAATATAAAAAAATACAACATAAAAACATGTTTCAAATGTAAATATAAAAAAATACAACATAAAAACATGTTTCAAATGTAAATATAAAAAAATACAACATAAAAACATGTTTCAAATGTAAATATAAAAAAATACAACATAAAAACATGTTTCAAATGTAAATATAAAAAAATACAACATAAAAACATGTTTCAAATGTATATATAAAAAAATACAACTGAGCGAAATATGAATAGTAAAGTTGTAGGGACATTTTCAAACGTTTTATATTGACATAAACGGACAAAAGAAGAATAGAAGGTAGTACTATGAGAGAGACAGAGAGACAGTGGGAAATAGAGTGAGAGAGAGAGAGAGAAAGAGAGAGAGAGGAGATACCGAGCGAGAGAGAGAATAATAAGAAGAAAAAAAAAGAGAATGTCTTATTTACACATACATCTGCTCCGCATTTCAAGTGTTCCGATCAATCAGAAACAAGATTAGGATGTGTCCTTGACCTCTGCAATGGGAATCAGTACATGGTTCGTGTGAGTGTGTTTTCCCTTAAGGGAGAGAGAGTAAGCACACTTTATACAGGAGAATGTGTGTATCTATCTATCTATCTATCTATCTATCTATCTATCTATCTATCTATCTATCTATCTATCTATCTATCTATCTATCTATCTATCTATCTATCTATCTATCTATCTATCTATCTATCTATCTTGTAGCAAAATTTGGTACCACTTGCTTTGTTTGTGAAAAAATGTGTAACGCGACACAGAGCGATACAAGGTAAAGGGACAGCTCGGTTGGTCTTGCTTTGAAGTTGAGGTTGGGAAGAAATTTTTGCGTTTCGCCTAAGCCGTACAGCATTGGGAAAGTGTAGGAAGGAGCGAATATATGAAACATGGCCGACCTTAAAATTTGCATTGGCAGGAAAGAAAATCTAAAGCTACAAGCGCAAGTTTTGTGGAATGATATTAAAACTGTAATAATTCATATAAGGAGATAGAGAATGAGTGATTTCCAAAAGGATGTTATTCAAATGTAAGTAGTTTTAAAAATAATTAATATTTTTCATAGTCATCACATCTGCTAATCGTTAGCTCACGATATTTAAAAATGTATTATAAATTCATACCTCAACGGATTTCGATAAAACTTGGAAAGAATGAGCGCTTCCTATTGGGAAAATGAAAGGATGCCTAGTGTAACAGCACCATCTTGTCATCGCCATTGTGCCCGTGGTTCCTTACCTTTTTACCACAACATCTTAAAGAGGAAGATATATTACTGGGCCACAATAAAGCCTGGAAATAGTTGTGCTTTATATTTGTGTTTTCGCTCCTTCTAGAGCATCCATCGCGTGTGTTATTTGCGTGGCCCAATTACTACACGCGCGCACTACACTGTGAGTGGTTAGGTCTAGCGGCCTATATAATGAAGTGCGCTGGCCAGCAGAGGCCTTTTTCTTCGACAGTCGCCCCAAAAAAACCAGAGTAAGAAACCAGAGTCGATCTGAAGATGCCTTGAACACGTGAGTTAATTTAGGTAGAAGGTGATTCCTCAACATTTCGGTCTATAGTGTTAGAAAGAATATATGGATGTAGGTCTGCCACCCATTTGGTATCGTGTTTAATGAAATAGATAAATAAATGTGTTTCCTGAGGAGATTTCTTTTAGGACATTAGAGTTAGTTTTGAAGTGATAGATTAGTGGATAGGTTTTATTAGGACGTTAAGTCCAGATCACAGCTGTGAGAATTTAGTAGCAATCATTTCATTCATTAGACCGGGCAAGAAAAGCGAATATAGTAGGAACCTATTTCATTCGTGAGGCCGGGCAGAAAAGCAGTCTACTACTAATATTAACTGTTGGCAAGATGGCAGCCACGTGTTCATGAAAAGCATCATGCACTGTACTTAAAGGTGGCGCCTGTGAGTCGACAATAACACGCTTAGTTACCACGTGTTATAGGCCTAGTGATGTTATGCTATTTTATATTGGGTGAATTGACACGTGGTTGAAGGCAGGTTAATGTAATTTTCTTCAGTAATGGAAGAGATAGTTTAGGATAAAGTTTATTTCACGATAATTGTTTTATTGTGTTAGTCGAGGTTAGTTACACCTGGTTGTGTACAGTACATAGTTTTCGTGTTAAATTTCCTTTAGGTGATGTATTTAGTTCTAGTTATTAATATGCCTTGTAAACATGATACCCCCTACTTTTGGTACGGGAGGCACGTTAGAGACATAAACGTTCCTCTGTTTGCTCCTTGCGGAGCATGGCGACACCAGTGCGGAGCATGGCGACACCAGTGCGGCTGAATCCAACAGAAGCCAGCACGAAGCATTTATATGCTATGGCAGTGGTTTGTTTCTGTAACAATGTGTTTCATATGATGAGTTCCCAATCTCATCAGTCGGCATATACGACATGCTTCAGAGTGCAGGGACGAATATTGATATGGATCAGTTGCGAGGTGGTGGTTTATGCTCATTAATGAGAGTATTCGTTGTACATATCGTTGAATATTATTCTATGTCCATTTTGTTATTATTTAATTATGTGCAGAATGGTTTATGAGAGCACGTGGGTTCACTTGGAGATATATATTTCCCTTCTCGCTCCTTATGGAGCAGGGGCCACCAATGTGGCTGGCCTCCGCATGAAGCCCTCACAAAGTATTCATATGATCGTGCAGTAGTGGTTTCGGTGGCAATCTGTGTTACATGGTGAGATTGCCAGCCTCATGCACAACACCATACTAGTCTCATTGGACGACGTTCGTGAGTGTTGTAGTGGTTTTGATGGTACTGTTGAAATGAAATGCATGAATATATGGCATAATAAATGAAAGGTGTGTACATATGTATTTTACAAGACTAGTTAATATTACTACTGTTTATATTTGTAATGTATCTGGGAGAACGATTAATGGATGTGCTGTTGGGGTGGCTTCATCACTCCCAGTCTATGACTACCAAACATTGTCCATTTACTGATGGGAAGAATACAAGTTTATTTCCCAACATGGTATGTTGGGGGGTAGGGCTGGAGTGTGTAAGGGATAGTACCTCACGGTGAGAGGCAGTCACTTCCTCTTTTTGAGGATGGCCTGGATCCTATTTGGTTCCCCCACTCCAGTTCAGCTCATGTATGGCTCCTCGAGTCTGCTTGTGTACGGCAGCGCCACCCCCCGGGCAACGGCTTTGACTGGCCGGCCAAACTACATGAGTAAATTGAAAAAGGGAGGTCCCCCTTAAACAGTACACACAACTGCTGGCCGAACGGGCGGATGATCAATAATATTTTGACAACGGCTTCTAGGGCAGGAGTTGGAAAGGCCTGGTATCGGGCTGAGGGCGCACCATGGACTGTAATGGTAAGCGGCCAGAACCATCCAGAAAGCAATGGCAAACTACTGGATGTACAATGCCAAGAAATCCATAATGGCTAATCTGAATACTACACAAAGATCTGGTGGTGAGGCCCCCAGGCCAGGCAGATCATATTTAACTGGGGAAGAGATCGTTGGCAGCGTCAGTACAGGTAATCGTGATGACGGCCAAAAGCCTGACTGTGTTACCACGGAAAACCATGTCATCGGTCTTAGAAAAAATAATCAAAATAGGAACATGGAACGTCAGAAGCTTATACCAAGGAAAACAGTACATAGTGAAGAACGAGATGGAAAGACTAAACATCGATATCCTGGGCATCTCAGAGCACAGATGGTCGGGCCAGGGACACTTTTCGATTCCATCAGGAGGAACATTCATATACTCAGGCAAAGAGAGAGGAGGTCAGAGCGGCGTAGGCTTCTACCTGTCTAAAAGGACAGCTGCCTCACTATTAGGATATAATCCCATAAATGACCGCATTGTCACAATCAGACTGAAAGGAAAAAGAAAGAACATCACAATTATACAAACATATGCGCCAACAGCAGCTGCTGAAGAACAGGAAATTGAAGATTTTTACAATGAACTGCAAAATGCATTAGAGAAAGCAAATAAGCAAGATATTAGGATAATAATGGGAGATTTTAATGCCAAAGTTGGAAACGAAAGATTAGAACATGAAAAAAGAGTGAAAGGAAGTTATGGATTGGGCCAGAGAAATGAGAGAGGAGAACGCTTGACAACATTCTGCCTAGAAAACAACCTAGTCATCACGAATACTCTTTTTATGCAACACCCTAGAAGACTATATACATGGACGTCACCGGACGGAAAAAGCAAGAACCAAATAGATTATATCTTAATACAACAAAGGTGGCGATCTTGTATCTCATCCATCAAGACGTTCCCAGGAGCAGACTGTGACTCCGACCATGAACTTCTTGCTGCAAACTTCAAGATCAAATTGAAAAAAGTCGTTACAAGCGACAAAGTAATACGTTATGACACAAGCGCCATACCAGAAGAGTACAGTGTCGATATTCAGAACAAATTTGACATTCTTATGGCAGTACAGGAGGAAATGACACCAGATGAACTTGCTAATAACATCAGAGATGTATATATTACAAATGCACAGAGGTTAATTCCTAAAAGAAGCATAAAGAGACGAGAATACATCTCAGACGAAACACTGAAGTTGGTGGTAGAGAGAAGAAAAATGAAGTCCAAAAAAGATACAGAAAATCAGGAGTTGTACAAGGAATACACAAAGCAGATTAAAAAACGAGTCAGACAAGACAAACAACAATACATAAACGACACCTGCAGGAAAATAGAGGAAATGCGCGAACAGGGATTGAGTAAGAATATGTTTTCTGAAGTAAGAACATTGAAAAACAGCAACTTTAAATCATCACCTCGAGCAATAAACGACAAGAAAGGCGACACTCTAACAGAACGTAAAGATATTCTGAACAGATGGAAGGAGTACTGTCAAGAAATGTATACGGAAATAAACAAAGCGGCAGATAACAACGTCATGAATGAAGCGGAACGTGAACCAGAACCTACCATAGAGGAAGTCCGGAATGCAATCAAACACTTAAAAAGTGGAAAATCTCCTGGTTGTGATGAAATAACAGCTGAAATGATACAGGCAGGAAGAGAAGGCAGCGCTCGTATATACCATGCATTATGCTGCAAGATCTGGCAAAGCGGAATTTGGCCCAAGGAATGGAAAAGATCAATTTACATACCCTTGCCAAAAAAGGGCAACCTGAAACTGTGCACAAACTACAGAACTATAGCTCTTATAAGCCATGCCAGCAAAATACTTTTACAAATCATAATGAAAAGGATGCAACAAAAGCTAGAAACAGAAATAAATGAAGTACAGGCGGGTTTTCGACCAGGTAGAGGCACTAGGGATCATATATTCAACATGAGGATCATCATAGAAAAGTGTAGAGAATTCAACGTTGACCTACATACTTGTTTCATTGATTACACAAAAGCTTTCGATTGTGTACAACATCAGCAGTTATGGGCTATTATGAAAAATATGGGATTTCCAAACCACCTTATACAACTCATCGCACTGCTGTACCAAGAACAACAGGCAGCCGTAAGAATAGAGGGGGAAACATCAGAATGGTTTGAAGTACAGAAAGGAGTAAGACAAGGCTGTACCCTTTCCCCTTACCTGTTTAACATTTATGCCGAGAATATCATGAGAAACGTAAGAGATGACCAAGAACACACAGAGTTTGACTCATTTAACATCGGCGGGTACCAGATCCCGGAAATCAGATATGCTGACGACACAGTCCTCCTATCGACCAACCCAGAAGGACTTGAACAATTACTTCTGTCCACCAAAAAACACAGCGAGGCCCAGAATCTATACCTAAACACCAAGAAGACCAAAGTATTGACAACAGACAAAGTAAAGACCAAACCAGAAATTGAAATTGATAACGAAGAACTGGAAAGTGTCAATGAATTCGAATACTTAGGATCAATCATTAACAGCTCTGGCGACTGTGCAGTAGAAATTAAAAGAAGACTTGCAATTGCTTCACATAAGCTAATACAGATGAAAAACCTATGGCAAGGCACAAGCAAAGAAACAAAGTTACAACTGATCAGAGCATGTATATTCCCAGTAGCAACATACGGCTGCGAGACTTGGACACTCAATAAAACAGTTGCAAAAAAGATTACATCATTCGAAATGAAATGCTACAGAAGGATGTTGAGAATACCCTGGACAGAAAAAAAGACCAACAGAGAAGTACTGCACTCACTAAATGTACAGGAACATTGGCTCCTAAATACCATCGCAATAAGGAAGCTGAAATTTTTCGGTCATATAAAAAGACATAATAGTCTGGAAAAAACAGTGATGGAAGGCATGGTCCCTGGAAAAAGGGGAAGGGGTCGACCTAGACGACGGTGGACCCAGGACATCACAGAGAGTCTGAACTTGTCTTTGGCTGATGCAGGTCGACTTGCCCAGAATCGTGATGCGTTCAGAGCAGCTGTAATGGAGACAACGTTCTGGAAAGAATACGTCACATGATGATGATGGTTATAAAGCATTTGACACCACTTTGGTGCCAAATAAAAAACTCACAGTTCTGAAATAAAAGTATTGGGTCATGTGTCAGAACTCTACCTCCTGAGCCACTTCTACACACAACACTACACAACAACACCACATAGACGGGGTCAGATCTCTCTGACCATACAGCACATCTTACCAAGTTGGTTTCACATAGTATAAGTTCCCCAAGACTACATATTCTGAAATATGTTCATTAGCTTCCTGCCATTGAATAGGATAGGTGATATGTTCCACTGATCTCAACACTTGATCCGCCCTTCATAATCCTTGCTGGCGTTTATGTATTTTGTTTGTCTCTAGACCCTGAACTGGGGCTGGGGATCTAGAGCGAATCCTTACTTGTTGTAAGGGATAGATTTTGATATGGCAGTATCAAATCACTCGGAACATTAAACAATATTAAAATATACAAAGAAATACTTTCAGTCTTACCAGAATTATGAATATAGAACACAGTTATATGCTAGCAAAACTCAGCTGAGCTGCTGGCTCTAGTATGGCGTCCCTCTAAATATTGCAATTAGCTTCTGGGAATCACACCACTGAAGAATTACTGTGTCTACTACTGGACAATTTATGATGAATGGCAAAATTGCGCGTCTGAGCGCCGATAATATGTTTATCTGTGGCCAATCCCCGCCTTTCCCCCTTTTCAAATTTCAAACCTCCTACCAAAAGTCAATTCAGTCATACCTCAGTCAAGTATGTATTATTGTCTGTTGGTCCGTCTGTCTCTACTTGCGTTTTTTACAAAAACACACTTGTTTATACATGCATTTCCTACACGAATCTGCCTCTAGAGTATTTTTTTAGCCACAACTTTCCACTAATTCCCCCTCTCTTTCATTCTAACTAGATTTTAGCACTTGAGTCTCAAGGCCGCAATTTTTTGAAAATTAGTGACATGTTTTTGTTTCAATGCAGTCGCTCGCTGATATGAACAACAGTCTTTTGTCAATATCTTTATTATTATCTATCCGTCTGTATAAATGAAAGCATATTATTTCTCTGCTCAAGATGGGCCATCAGGCCAGCTAGGTTTTATATTCCTAACATTATTATTAAGAAAAAGTTACTTTTCAAGGTTAGTTGTTTGTTTTTTTAAATATGTTCGAGCATCTTCTGTAATGCGTTTGCCGCTGAATTCAAATAAAAGGACTAAGTATCGCAAAAGCGTCCAAGAAATGACTGTTGCGTATAATAGCTAAGGTCCCTTTTGTCAATTTCTTTACCTTGTGTCAACTTGGGGCGTGAATTTTTTTCCTTTCCCCACCAATTGCGTCTTTTTAGCCTTGCTAGTTTCAAGCACGTGTTCAGTCATATTTTTTCTTTTTGATCTCCGTTCTCATCCCGTCTACAAGGGTAAACGTTTTGCCTTCACGTCTAGCAAATTAGTTTCCATGGCGGGTAGTGTCCCGCGGCATGGGCGATCATGTATTCTAGTAGCTTACGCATTATTTTTTATCCCTACATTTTATCTTTGGAGATATTTTAACGTTGTATCACGGTTAATTTTATCACACATCTCCCCACTTGAAAACATGCCTACGGCAAGTTCCAAAACCAGTGATACACATAGATAAAATTACTCCTCACGCCTGCCACTACTCTAATTTTGATCACAGGGGTGCCGACTGAGGAAATCTGCACCGGCATTCAATTTGCCTGGGATATATTGGATACTAAACTGATAATCCAACTGCAATTGAATGTTCCTGAGGCTGAAAACGATCTAGATGTAAATACAGACATTCCACGAAAAGAAGAAATCATCACAGCAATCAAAGGGTTAAAGAACGGTAAAGCTCCGGGCCATGATAACTTAAATGCAGAGCTATTTAAGACAGACCCTGAGCTAGCAGCAGAACTATTAGAACCACTATTTGCACAAGTGTGGAAAAAGGGGACAACACCATCAGAGTGGAAGAAAGGAATAATTGTCAAATTGCCCAAGAAGGGAGATCTTGCAGACTGCAATAATTGGAGAGGAATCACTCTTCTCTCAGTTCCCAGCAAAATACTAGGCAGGATAATTATACAGAGAATTTCAAAGGCAGTAGACTACAAACTGAGGAAAGAACAAGCAGGATTTAGAAAGAACAGAAGATGTGTAGACCATATATTCACTCTCAGGAACATTATAGAGCAGTGCTCAGAATGGCAAAGACAGCTTTACATAAATTTTGTTGATTTTGAAAAGGCTTTTGACAGCATACATAGGGACAGTTTATGGAAAATACTGAGGGCTTATGGAATTCCAAGCTGCATAGTGTCAATCATAAAAAGCCTCTATGCCAACTTTACGTGTAGTGTTGGGCAGAGCAACCTAAGCTTCGAGGTGAAGACAGGAGTACGACAGGGATGCCCCTTATCAACCACTCTATTTTTAACAGTCATAGACTGGGTGATGCGCCAGACAACAGAGGGCAGTCCAAGAGGAATAAGATGGACTACATTCTCTACATTGGAAGATCTGGAATATGCAGACGACATTGCACTGCTGGCACATTCACATCAACACATCCAGGAAAAAACGGATAGACTTAATAAAATTAGCCAGCAGGTGGGCTTGAACATCAATTTAAAGAAGTCAGAGGTCATGACGCTCAATGTGAGCAACCCTGAGCCCATATCAGTAAGGAATCAGCAACTGGTACAGACAGATACCTTCACATACCTAGGAAGCATAGTAACACCAGACGGTGGGGCAGGCAAAGACATCAACATCAGAATGAATAAGGCAAGAACAGCCTTCTTTAGCCTAAATAACATCTGGAAGTCCTCCCAATACAGCACATGCACAAAATTAAGATTATACCAGAGTTGCGTGCTTTCTGTGCTTCTCTATGGTGCGGAATGCTGGAGAGTCACAGAGAAGGAAATGTCAAAATTGTCCTCTTTTCACACAACATGCCTAAGAAAAATTCACCGCATCTTTTGGCCGAATACCATCACCAACCAAGATCTGCTTACTCGTAGCAAGCAAGAGGACATGCACACCATCATAGCTGGCAGACGCTGGAGCTGGGTTGGTCATGTCCTCAGAAGAGACCCCGATGCCATCACAAGAACAGCTATGTTTTGGACCCCTGAAGAAAAGCGAAAGAGAGGCCGACCAAAAACAACTTGGCGGAGGACTGTGGAGGCTGAGATGCAAAGAATGAACCAGAGTTGGGGCACTGTACGAAGGATGGCCACCGACCGTGCAAAGTGGAATCAATTTGTTGTTGCCCTACAAGACGCCACTAGGCGTGATGGCCACTGACTGCTTTGACGGGCGGTGGTTAAGGATCGAAGAAGAAGAAGAAGAAGAAACTGATAAGGTTGAAGCAATAAAGACCACCTCAGCAATCTTGCGTTTTCATGCTTAGCCTGAGATAAGAATACGAGAGGCTGATGGTCCGTCTCCACCACAAAAGTCCTACCATACAGATAGATTTGAAACTTCTTTATTGCCCAGATTAACGCTAAACATTCTTTTTCGCTTGTGGAGTATCCTTGTTCCGCCTTATTCAATTTACGGCTTGCATAAGCGACTGGTTTCAGTTCCCCATCAGGTGAAGATGATCTTTGCAACAAAGCCCCTCCTAGTCCTACATTACTTGCATCGGTTCTTAAGACAAAGTCCTGTGTCAAATCAGGCAGTTTGAGAATAGGCTTGCTAGTGAGTTTTTCCTTTAACTCTTGGAACGCTAGTTCACATTGTGCAGTCCAAATAATTTTATCTGGAAGTCCCTTGCGAGTCAGATCAGTCAGAGGAGCACAAATAGCGTTAAAATTCTTGATGTATTTCTGATAAAATCCGCATAACGACACAAATGATCGCACGTCTTTTTTTGTTTGCGGCCTAGGTGCTCTCTGCAGTTTTTCCAAATTCTTAGGATCAGGGGTCATATTACCCTGATATACCGTGTGTCCCAAGAATTCCAACTCTTTGCATCCAATACAACATTTTGTTGGCCTAGCAGTTAAGTTCGCCTCCCGAAGTCTATCAAACAACATCTCCAGAGCTTCAATGTGTTCTTCAAATGTCTCTGTGGCGACGAGAATATCATCCATGAAATTCGTGATACATGGGTTATTCAGGGGATCCAACAATTTGCGCATCATCCTTGAAAATACACTCGGAGCATTTTTCAGTCCGAATGGTAGCATGTTGAATTCATAATGTCCATCCGAAGTGCTAAAAGCCAAATAAGGTCTCACTTCAGGCTTCACTGGAATCTGGTAATAGCCTTTACTAAGATCCACCTTTGAAAAGTATTTTCCTTGTTTAATCTGGCAAATAACTGTTTTGTGTCTGGTAATGGATCCACTTGTCCTTCTGTGACAGCATTCAGTTTCCTGTAATCTATGCACAGTCTGTGTTCCCCAGACGGTTTCCTCAACAAGACGACACTGGAGCTAAAAGATGATTCACTGTGTGAAATAATCCCCTCCTTCAACAAATAATCTATTTCTTCCTTCAATGCCTTCTCCTTCGCGAACGGAATAGAATAGGCTCTCATACAGATTGGGTTTGAGTCTACCAGTTTCATGTCATACTGTAGCAAATTTGTATGGCCTGGTTTATCTGTTTATACATCCGTATGTTCCTCCAGAACCTGTTGAACTCTCTCCCTCTGAGTTTTAGTCAGGTGCTTACTGACTTTTACTTGTGCCGCTGTTTCACAAGGATGTAATGGGTATTCATGTGAGGTGAGTGGTTCCTTTTGCATTTGAGTTGCGATAGCCAAGGTCAGTAAGGGGGTGCTTTCCTGGAGTGGTCTGTCCAGATACTTCTTTAACAGGTTTACATGATAAACTTTCTCCTTCCCCTTTTTGTCAATCTTATAGTTTGTTCTAGACACCTTCTCTAGAACCGTATATGGACCTTGCCATCCAATTTGTAATTTATTCTGGCTACCGGGTAGTAGAAGCAGCACCTTCTCTCCCACAGCTAGTTCTCTGTCCTTTGCCTTCCTATTAAAATATGCTGCATGTTTCTTCCTGGCTTGTTTCAAATTATCATTTGCCAGTTTCCATCCAGCTTTCAGACGAGTGGTCAGTTCGTTCACGTATTGATAAGATGAGGTAACAGTCTCTTCCGCCTTCTCATCTGTCCAGGTCCTTAATAGCGCTACATCTGGACCTTTAATTTATCATACTTATTTTTCATGGAACCCGTCGGGTCCCTTCCATTAGAAGCACTATAGTGAGGACTTTTCTTCCTAGAATCATCACTCACAAATCGACCACTGCCAATTTTTTTCTTGGGTTTATCTCCCCACTTTAGATTTCTTGTGAGAGATCTTCGCTCTCTTTTAGTTTCATCCAGTTTATATAAGTCTGACCGAGGGATTGTCATCTTATCCTGGGTAAAATTTCTTCTTTGTACTCTTCGCATAGTGGCCAAGTTAATCCATTCAAGTGAAGACTGGGTGTGAAAAGGGGGCTCCCATTCCACTTTGTCTACCTGAGTATAATAATTTTTCTTTCCAGGCCTAAGAGTGCCCCGTGGCGTTTCTAGGTCCTGCACATATTTTCCCTTTGTGGGTGTTCCCTCATGAAATATGCCACATGCTTCTACAAAGTTTTCAATATCGACATTTACGTCGGGCCAATAGTATTTGCGAGCAACTTTTTGGCAGATGGTACCGACTTTTTCATGGTCCCCATCTTTTCCAACATGTAAGCTCCTTATTAAATTTGCCCTATATACCTTGGGAAGAACCAACTGTCCGTGACCAGTGGATCTAGTTCCTGTCTTCCTATATAGCAATCTGTCCTTCATAAAATATTCCCCCTTGCTCGGAGGTGTGTGGCATTTGGGCAATTTTTTAAAACATGGCTTGAGTGTCCTATCCTCAGCCTGCGCCTTCCTCATCTCCTCTGGATGAGCATTTATAGGTTCACCTTCTTCCTCCTTCTTCTGTGACCTGGTCTGCACTGTCGCCATGATCACAGGTCTCTCGGGATTCCCCAAGAAGACGTATCTACACCCCAATATCAGAGGGTAGATTGGTTCATCTATCACTGCTGCTCTGATTTCTCCTTCCACATAGCGAGTTTTCACCGTTATCCTTGCGATGGGAAGTGTCATGAGTGGTATGTCCTTAGTCGCCCCTTGTATTTCCACTGTTTCTGTGGTATACTGACTTGGGTCCACTAGGCTAGACTTCACAACTGAATCATAATCCAAACCTGTATCATAAAGGCACCTTATGGTGACCCCATTACAAATAACATCCTCACAAACTGGGGGGTGATAAGGTTCCTGCTGTCCATTAGGATTAACCTTTAATCTTTGAGTCCCCGACTTCATTGCAGCAATGTTTGAAGGTTTCCTTCTACAAAATTCGGTGTTATGGTTATCTTTCTTGCACCATTTACACCATCTTTTTCCTTGGTTAAACGGTTTTCTTTCATTGGATTTTTGGTCATTGAACTGTGAGTTTCTGTCTCGATAGTCATTTCTTGGCCGTTCAAAGTTTGTCCTGCCCTTATTACCCTGTTCTCTATTTTCAAATTTATTAAATGGCTGTGGAGCTTTAAAAGTTTTTATGTGCTTCTTTTTAGTGCCACTTACCTCTGCCTGGGCTGCCTGATACCTCTCAGCGACATTTAAAACCTCCCCCAACTTCTCTGCACCTTGTTCCATGAGAAATTTTCTCATGTCTGGAGCCATGGACTCTCTCAATTGCTCAATCATGATCATCTCCTTAAGATCTTGGGTCTTCCCCAGAGCCGTCCATTTCTCCAAATAGGTTTCCAGTCTGGCAGAGAATTGGTGGTATGTCTCCCCAGACAACAGTTTGGCATTTCTAAATTTCTTACGATAAAATTCACCATTTTTTTTCGTACCTCAATAACAAAGCCTGCTTTAACATGTCATAATTGTCTTGGTCTTCTCTGTTCATTTTTGCGAAGACTTCATAAGAAGTACCTCTCAGTCCCTGTGATAACTTTAAACTCCACCTCTCTCTCTCTAACCCATATGTAGTAGCTAATAACTCAAAACGTCCGAGGTACCCCTCGATGTCATCGTCTTTTTCAACAAAATGGTCTAAATGAAACCCCATAGCTGATGTTGAGGCTCCCAGACTGGGCGTAGCATCTGAGGCAAAAGGGCTGGCACCATTTTCAGGAGCCTGGCCTTGTAACTCCAGCTCCCTTAGTCGTAATTCGTGCTCCCTTTGCAACCTTCTATCTTCTGCCTCCCTTTCGGCCTTTTTATCTGCTGCCTCCCTTTCGGCAGTCAATCTTTTTTCTTCTGCCTACCTTTCGGCCTTTTTATCTTCTGCCTCCCTTTGCTGTCGTTTTTCTTCTGCCTCTAACCTCTTAGCCTCAGCCTCAATCTGCAGCCTCTTAGTCTCAGCCTCTAACCTCTTCTCTTCAGCCAACCTTTCAGACTCTAATTTTCTTTCAGCCTCTTTTTCTAATCTTCTTTCTTCCCGTTCAATATACTTATCACATTCAGCCGTTACATATTGAATTAAATCCTGACCATCCATTCCCATATCCTTTGCCGTTAGCACAGCAGCTGATCTGAACTTAGCTAGCTCCGCCATCACACAAAATACAATGATCAAGGTAAAATTTCCAACCACTAAAGTAATTCTAATTACTATAGTCTAAAGTAATTCTAATTAGCCAGTTAACTAATTAATTACCACTGGCTGTGAAGATTCACCAACTTTTATTTTCACTTTTAATTTTAAGGGACACTTTTAATTTTTATAATTTGTTCCCCTTAATTTTAATTCTCCCACCAGGAGATCCTAATATTATTGATAGGCTAATTATCCCTGGACAAGACCCCAATATATGTAGTGGATTTGATGGTACTGTATGGTTGTGATATTACCTAGTGTGATGCATGAGGTCAGCTGTGAAGGCTCCTGAGATAAATGTAGCTGTGAATTTACAGAAGGCCCTTCTTGCTACCACTTACGACCTCACACATATCTTTTTTTACTAATGAATGTGGCTACGTTAAAAATCTAGGGTACTGAAATGTAAGGTGTTGTATTAGTATATACAAACACACACAGATATTTAATAAGTCTAATAATATTAATAAACTTTATAACACACTGAACTAACTCAAGCTGTTTAAAATTTTGATATTAAATTTTCTTTAAGTTTATTTGTTCTGAACCAAGGTTTTATTTTGGTCAGAACATATGAAAGGTTTTGAAATTATGAAATGAAATGCATGAATATATGGCATAATAAATGAAAGGTGTGTACATATGTATTTTACAAGACTAGTTAATATTACTACTGTTTATATTTGTAATTTATCTGGGAGAACGATTAATGGATGTGCTGTTGGGGTGGCTTCATCACTCCCAGTCTATGACTAACAAACATTGTCAATTTACTGATGGGAAGAATACAAGTTTATTTCCCAACATGGTATGTTCTAGTTGATGGGAATATAGTTGGTGTTAGTTATTAAATAAGTTGGTGAATGTCCAGCAGGCCAGACGCTCACGTATCTTTGACTGAGTAGTTCTGGTGCTGGAATCTGGTGGCCCCACCTCTCCGTGCTTGGGGGTAATCTAAGGCTGCTCTGCCAAAATACTCGACTGCACGGGTCCACACTTGTATTTTTCAACAAAGCATTTGACACCACTTTGGTGCCAAATAAAAAACTCACAGTTCTGAAATAAAAGTATTGGGTCATGTGTCAGAACTCTACCTCCTGAGCCACTTCTACACACAACACTACACAACAACACCACATAGACGGGGTCAGATCTCTCTGACCATACAGCACATCTTACCAAGTTGGTTTCACATAGTATAAGTTCCCCAAGACTACATATTCTGAAATATGTTCATTAGCTTCCTGCCATTGAATAGGATAGGTGATATGTTCCACTGATCTCAACACTTGATCCGCCCTTCATAATCCTTGCTGGCGTTTATGTATTTTGTTTGTCTCTAGACCCTGAACTGGGGCTGGGGATCTAGAGCGAATCCTTACTTGTTGTAAGTGTAACAGGGGCGCTAGATGTACCTCACACCCAAGACCCGTGCACCAAGAAAATTTATAAAGGATCGTTTGACAGGGGTTGCAATTATTGGTTGCTTGCAACCCTCTCAGCAGCAGACTTAACAATTCAAGCAATCCAAAGCCTTATGCAGATCAACATTTAATTCTACCGAACACAACCGAACACCAAACGAACAATCCAACAAACAATCAAACGAACACCCAGTCAGTGTTCATAGACTGTGTGCTCAAGGCATTTACAGCTTGGCTCTTGTGTGTCTTCTTCGTCTGTTCTCACTGGGCGGCTGTCTCAACAATCCCAGTTTCGCCGCTTGCTACCCCTTTTTATAGGCCCTGGCCTAACCACTCAATTTACTGCGCGCTACGCGTATTAATCTACGCCACACAGATAACACACGCGATTATGCTCCAGAATGCATGAAAACACAGATATACACAACTAGAGCAAAAACACTAATAATATGTAGGCTTATTATGGCCTTGTAATAAATCTGCTTGAAGATAACGTGATCAAAAGGCACTAAACCACATAGACAACATGACTGCCCAGATAGGGCCAGCGCCGAGAACGACAGACCTCAAGATGGCGCTGTCACATATTCCCCGCCTGATTTTGTTGTCGTCCCGACAACTGCACTAAATCAGGCGCTTCAGTCGTATTCTCCAAATCTGGAGGATCACCTTTTCCTTCACTTCGTCTCAGGTCATTGCTGGTTACTCTAATGCTCGGACTCGCTCTGTCCATTCGTTGGATGATATATGGACCCCCTGTCATTGTGGGAGCACGAACTACAACGTACTCGTCTTCTGACCACATATCACGAATCTCGGATCTCTCAGCGTCGTGCATTCTCTTCTTCACCAATTCTCCGACCTGTAGTGGAGTAGAACACGACAGCTTGTCACATCTCTCTTTCCGGACTGCTGCAAAACTCTGCAACGGTGGCTCTGCTCTTACGTGCGCCCCTCGTAGCCTGGAAACGTGTCCTTCAACGAGTTTTAGATGAGTCTCCTCCTCTAAATGCCGACCACTTTTCCCGGCGCCCTTATGGTGACAGTTGCCACGGCCATCTCTTGGCTTGCACTGTGACGGCAATGTAGATGTGTTGGTACGCTTAGAGAGGGCGCTCTTTGATGGGCAAACCGATATCAAATGGTCCGGGGACCTACAATGGAAACATCGCTTAGGAAGCGGGCCCTGGGGACACTTGGCTGCCATGTGGTTCGAAAGGTCTCCACAGTTGAAGCATCTTATTTTCCTAGGCTTCCTTGGTGCCCGGGTCGCCTCCTGCTACCCTTACATCCCTGGCCGCCTTTGACTTTCTTCCCTGCAATAAGCGCCTCACACTCTGGTCGACCACCAACCATCTTTATCTTTGAGCCATTCTGCTCCCTTCTGTAACCTGACTCCCAGCCGCAGAGGGGGGTCTAGTTTAACGCCTGTGGACATCGATTCTGTACGTGGCCTAGTTCTCTGCATCTAAAACAACGAACTGTCCTGGTACGTCTCCCCTGCTCCTGAGACATCGCATCAATTTTAGCCTCTAATTGAGCCACCTGTGCTCTTAGCCGCTCTACTTCTGCGTTTAATGCATGCGTATCTGACACAGTCTCTGTTCTTGCCACTTCAACACTGGCAACACCAGCACCCGAAGCAGCTTCGACACTGGCAACACCAGCCCCGGAAGTGGGCTCAGTCTCCAAAAACCGTAGGGCATAGTCCCCTCACCGACGTGAACGATTGCTGTTGGCTCCTTGATGATCATTTCCTTTGCAAGCTTTCTTAGTAGGTCATCTCTCAGACAAGCAGCAAACTGGTCACGAAGAAAGGATGGCGCCAAGGGAGTGACGTTGTTCTGCTTTTGTGCCCTTACGACACTTTCAAACACCTCGTGAATGCGATGGGGGAATTCCCAAGGAGACTCCCTTGCACCTTGTCGGGTAGAGTAGAACGCGGCCATTACTTCTGGGATGCTCCGACGCTCCCCATACACCCTAAGAATGGAATGTGGCATCGATTCTGGGTCATCTTCATCAGCCATAGTCCTCAGCTAACTACCGACACATGGGGTCACACTGTCAAGAATAACATCTGCCTGGTCCTCTTTACTCATCATCCCTACTCTCCAGGCAGCTCTTACCTCTCTGACATATTCCTCAGCCGTAGGACCCGTGCGCTCCCCAAAGCACCGCACTCTCTTGTGAGTAGGTACCACGATGTACTGTACTCGTTCTGGTTGACGATCCAGCCCTACTACAGGGTCATCCACCTCAGCCACATCTTCGTTATCAGTTCTACTAGCAGCACGTGTGTTGCGTGCCGCCATCTTGTTGCTAGTACAGTTGACTAGAAATCTTGACAAACTGGATGATCCCGTCCCTTGCCTTGCACTCAACTGGGTGTTCTACTGTTTCGGCTGTTGCTGCTCTGATTGCTGAAGAGTTGCTTCACTGCGTGCTGTCTGTCAATCCTGCCGACGACGCCACTTGTAACAGGGGCGCTAGATGTACCTCACACCCAAGACCCGTGCACCAAGAAAATTTATAAAGGATCGTTTGACAGGGGTTGCAATTATTGGTTGCTTGCAACCCTCTCAGCAGCAGACTTAACAATTCAAGCAATCCAAAGCCTTATGCAGATCAACATTTAATTCTACCGAACACAACCGAACACCAAACGAACAATCCAACAAACAATCAAACGAACACCCAGTCAGTGTTCATAGACTGTGTGCTCAAGGCATTTACAGCTTGGCTCTTGTGTGTCTTCTTCGTCTGTTCTCACTGGGCGGCTGTCTCAACAATCCCAGTTTCGCCGCTTGCTACCCCTTTTTATAGGCCCTGGCCTAACCACTCAGTTTACTGCGCGCTACGCGTATTAATCTACGCCACACAGATAACACACGCGATTATGCTCCAGAATGCATGAAAACACAGATATACACAACTAGAGCAAAAACACTACTAATATGTAGGCTTATTATGGCCTTGTAATAAATCTGCTTGAAGATAACGTGATCAAAAGGCACTAAACCACATAGACAACATGACTGCCCAGATGGGGCCAGCGCCGAGAACGACAGACCTCAAGATGGCGCTGTCACATAAGGGATAGA
>JAMPIV010013146.1:0-57966 GCA_024509875.1 Oreohelix idahoensis
GTCCGTTTACATTGTTTCTTGCATGGTGTTGGACAGTTCCTAGGCTGTGCAACTTTCAGTTGTTCTTTTGATTGTAATCAGGTAGTGATCACTTTCAATCTCTGGCCCCCTCCATACTCTAGCATCCTGGACATATTTGAATGAGCTCCGCATGACTATGGCATAGTCGATCACTGACTTCTCATTCTTTGTTGGTTCACATCTAGTGTATGCATGTATGCGCTTATGGGAGAACTTTGTGTTTGTAATGATCAGATTATGCTCACTATATAATCTAAGGAGTCGCTTTCCATTGTCATTGAGAGTATATTCTTCATATCTTCCGATTACTCCACCTCATCTAGCATGGTCATTTCCAACTCTGGCATTGAAATCACATAGCAAGATAATTTCATCTAGTCACTCATCCAATGTCTTTTGAAGCAGCTCGAAGAATTCCTCCTTGACCTCTACTTCCTCGTCTTCATTTGGCCCAAACACTATGACCAGACCAACGGGCTGATCACCCGTTTGCCAGTCACTTCGATTACGGAAACAACAGCAAATGGATTGATTTGCCGTTGCCCTAAAGACGCCAATAGGCGTGATGGGAAACAATGGCAAAGAAAACCTATCTGCTGTTGCCCTAAGACGCCACTAGGCGTAATGGCCACTGACTGCTTTGACGGTCGGTGGCTAAGGACGGAAGAAGAAGAAGAAGAGACTATGACCAGGTTGACTATAGTTTCTCAGTCTTTTAGTTGTACAACCATGATGCGCTCCGAGACAAATTTCCATCCTTTGATACTTTCTTTTTGGTTTTTGACCACAATGCAACCCATGCCCCCTTTAGCTCTTTCAGATGTGGGTACGCCACAGTAGAGCAGTAAAAAGCCATCGAGATCCATGACTCCTTGTCCCTTTTTCTTCGTTACCGTTATAGCCAGGATTTCTAGCTTTGCTTTCCCCATCTCTTCCACCAGTTCCTTTTCTTTCACATTTATACTTCTTGTGTTCTGAAATAGCTAAAGGAGGCGTGGGTTGCATTGTGGCCAAAAACCGAAAAGATAGTCTCAAGGGATGGAAATTAGGGATAGGAATTTTAAGGATATTTTTGTACACAGTCGCTTGCGACATACTAGCCCTTCATACTTTGGTACTAAATTGTGCCAACGCCGTATATGTAAGAGCTGTCTGTTTGTACTCCAAACACAGACAGGCACTTTTCCGAAAGGAAAATTTATCATTAGAGAGTCTTTCACGTGCGTATCCAGAAACCTTATTTATGCTATCAGTTGCTGCAGAAGCTTGTGGTGAAGTCCGACTTGGGAACAAGAGAAAGAGAACACCTTTGTGGACAGAGGAAGTCAAAGAGAAAATAAGAGAGAAGAAAATGGCATGGAAACAATACTTAGGAGCTAAAAAACAGCAGGACAAATAGGGAAGCAAATAAAAAGGTGCTACCTGCAAAACTAAAGTATTGGGAAGAAATTGGAGAAAAGCTAGAAAAAGATAACCAAGAAAACCAGAAATTGTTCTGTAGGACTCTATAGAACACGAGGAAGGAAAAACAATGCCCTCTCAAATTTTTAAAGGACAGCAAACTATAAGGCAGAAGAGTTCAGGACCACCACTGACGTAAGGCAAGGTGATATCTTGTCACCTTATCTTTTCATACTCCTCATGGACGATGTCATCAAGGCATGTAAGGAGAGAACAAGTAAGTATTCAGTGGGGTACTGGAAGATGAGACAGGTCTGTATTTCAGAGCTGGCATTTGCTGATGATGTTGTCCTGATTGCTAAATAAGAGGCACATCTCCAATCCAACCTGCAAGTCTGGAAGGAAGAGTTGGAGAAGAGAAGATGGTCATAAGCAGCTCTAAAACAAAATCCATGGTGATATCACGAGAATAAAGAGTACATCAGATTAAGCTGGGAGAACAGGTCCTGGAGCAGGTCGACCACTTTAAATATCCCGGAGCTATTATGGACGGAAAGGGAGGCATCAGTGAAGAGTTGGCCACTTGAAAAGCAGCAGCTGGGAGACTTTTTCAGGCCATAAATCGAGGATTCCTCAGCAGGAGAGAGTTTGGTAAGAAAACAAAGATGGCTGTATACCGCTCCACATATGTCCCAGTCTTGACATATGGATGTGAGTCATGGGCAATGACCACAACCCACGAAAGCCACATCCAAACCTCAGAAATGAGGTATCTGAGGAAGGTGGTTGAAGTAACAAGAAGAGACATGGTCCGCAACCAGACGATACGTTAAGACCTAAAATGCCACCCACCAAGTAGAACAGTCCCAACTAAGATGGTTTGGCCATTTCTGCAGAATGGGAGAAGATCGGCTACCACGACAAGCATGGGAAACAAAGAGCCAGGGATTTAGACCCCCAGAGTCCGCTGGTAGGACAACATTAGACAATCTTTGAAGGACCGAGGACTAGAATGGAACCAGGCCAGGAGGAAGACAGCCTATAGGATAGTCTGACGCTCTCTCTTCCAAATCTTTACACCTCACGGTAGAAAGAGAACGACTAAGTAAGTAAGGGAGAAGGTTTCCGTTGCCAAAGTATACACTAGGGGTAGTCAAACTACACATAGCAAGATAACTTCATTGAGCGGACAACACCTTCCTTAGAAATTAACGATGCACTGTTTATTTTCACTTGGCACAAACCAGCATGACATAGAATATAAGCCCAATGGCAAATGAAGTAATAGGCAGTCTTCCTAATGTTCACTATGGACACGCTATCCTGGCATTCTCACAAATTATATTATATACTGAAGCACATTACAAACGCACCACCTGTATAATCCACGAACAGAGTGTTAAATGTAAACACTTATGTTTACAAGTTTACATATTTGGAATCTTTATTAATTTTCCTATGAATCCATGCTGGTCATTAATTTGTACATTTGATTGTTATTAAATTCATTGCATTCTGTGCAGGCAAGGGAGAAAACCAAAAATGCAACCAATAAAAAAATTATATTCACACTATCATCAGTATCTGGTATGTCCACCGTGTGCTTGCAAACAAGCTTGGCAGCGGCTCGGCATGGAATAAACAAGTCTCTGAAGGAAATTCCGGGGAATCAAGTCCCATTCAAGTGTAAGAGCAGCTTCGAGCTGTTGCAGATTAACTGGAGAACCTTGCCTGTCCAAGCTCGTCCAACAGATGTTCTATAGGGGACATGTCTGGTGATAGGGCAGGCCAATCAATCGTCACAATGTTCTGCTGCTGTAGATATTGCTGCGTTATGCATGCGGTGTGCGCACGTGCGTTATCCTGCTGGAGAAGCTGCAAGTCTGGATAATTTGTGAACGCAGGAGCAACCAATGCATCCAGAACCTCATCTCGATATGTCACAGCACTTACATTTCCACGGAAGACGTGAAGAGGCAAGCGATGGTGAAAACTGAATCCTCCCCAAATGTGAATACTGCCACCTCCAAATCGGTTGTGCTGACGAACACAGCAATTTGCAAAGAGCTCTCCACACCGTCGCCAAACCCGCATACGTCCATCAGCAAAGGATATGTTGAATCTGCTCTCGTCTGTGAATAGGACAGCATTCCACTGCAGTCTAGTCCATCTGACATGTTGCTCTGCCCATTGCAGGCCCTGCTGACGATGTCTGTGAGTCAAGATTGGCCCAGCATAAGGTCGTCTTGCAATAAGGCATGTATCTCTGAGTCGTCGTATGACTGTCATTCGAGAGACTTGCCCACGTCTAACCACTATTGCTCTTGCTGTTTGACTTGCCAAGAGAGAACGATTCCTTAAGTGGCACAGCACAATATGACGATCTTGCGCAGGGGTAGTAACTTGTGGTTGGCCACTCCGAAGTCTATCCCGGGCACTGCCAGTGATTCCGTAATGTTCATTGAGACGTACAACAGTGCTGTGGTGGCAATTCATCCTTCTGGCAATGGCCCGTGAGCTCATTCCGGTCTCCAACATACCAATGGCTCGTTGGTGGTCGTTTTCAGATAGTCGTGGCATTTCAAGCACATATACTAGGTGTTTTGTCTGAACGGCCTTTTTATACCGAGTATACTGCCACAACGCGTACACATTTTCAGGGTCATAGCTGTTGGGAATCGTGTTACACGTGTAACTTTCATAGTTTTCATGTAGTCTGTACACAAACCCGTGGGTTGAATGATGCACTTTCCATTCCAGCAGCCGTTCGCTCTCTACCTCATGACAAACACGTGGAAAATCCATTCCGACACTTTTTTCTACATCTTCTCAGCATCAGTATATATAATAGTGGTGCGTTTTTAATGTGCTTCAGTATATATCTTCATTTAATACACATTGTCGTCATAATAATACTTCCTGAGATTCGAATAAACTAGGGACACCTCGACATAGTATCTTGATGCCCTAGTGATATTAAGATTCAAGAAATAAACACTATAGACTGCAGGAGCTTTCACACATACGTCCGCTCACACTGAAACACAATCCACATCTCTCTAGCAGAAGATCACCCCAATCTTCTGTTTCAAAAATTGGCATCTACATCTACACCATATCGTTATGACATCACTTCCTTTATTAGTCAGTAATTCCTCATAAAATTATTAGAAATGGAGCCTTGCCGAGCTGAGAAATAGGAAATAACCCATAATCGTTATGAATTTTGACTTTCATCTGTTAGAAGATTTACTGAAAAGGATTGAGTCAGAAAGACAACTCATAATGAGTGAGCAAAATCAAACAGATAAAAAACAACTAGAAGAAATGTTGAATGAAAAAATGACAGATTGTCACAAACTTATTCATTTTGTATCAAACAATGTGAAAGCCTTTATGCTGAATCTTCAAAGTGAACTACAAACTCACTTTAACAGAGAAACCAAAAATCTAGGAGACTTTGTTGTTAACAAATAAATAAATATATTATACACTTCTCAGAGTAAAAGAATACAGCACTATTTATAACAAACTTAACTATTAAAATAATGGACGTACAGAACATTATAATAATACAGTGGAATTGCAGAAGTGCCAAAATAAAATATGTACCAGCATTAATAGGCATGTATAAACAGTCTAAAGTAATATTTGCCATTCAAGAGACTAATCTTAAACCAAGTCAACGTTTTACCATCCCTGAATATATAGTCTTTTGAAATGATAGGATAGAAATTCAAACAGGAGGAGGTGTGGCATTTCTAGTTAATAAAACATATGTAATAACTGACTGGGAATCATTTAGAACAGAAAACTTTGAAGAAATAACTATAAGAGTGTCTACTGAGTTACAAGAAATAAAAATTGTTAACCTTTACTGTTCAAGTGAAAACATAAACGAAAGAGATATCTCAGACATATATAAAAGAATAAACAACAGAACTATCATAGTGGGAGATTTCAATGTTTTTGGGCGTACGGGCTTTCCCGTTAGTATGGTGTGTGGCCTCCTCTTGCATCGATCAGCGACTGGCATCTCTTGGGCATGGATGCGATCAGACGTCTGATGTGGGCCTGTGGGATGGCTGCCCACTCTTCCTGGAGTGCCTGGAACAGATCACGACGATAGGCTGGAGCAACGTCTCGGCGACAAACACATCTATGCAGCTCATCCCACAGGTGCTCAATCGGACTCATGTCTGGAGACAGGGATGCCCAGGGAAGGGTGAGAATGTTGTTGGCAGTCAGGAACTGCGTAGTCAACCGTGCACAATGAGGTCTGGCGTTGTCCTGTTGAAATACAGACCTTTGGGCAGCCAAAAGTGGAAGGACATGGGGTCGAAGAATTTCATTGACGTATCGTTGCGCATTCAAGCCTCCTTCAATGTGCACCAATTGACTCCTTCCGTTGTAACTGATCATTCCCCACACCATTGTACCTCCACCACCGTGCGGCGGAGCTTCATCAACGCAATTTTGGGCAAAACGTTCATTTCGCCTACGGTAGACCCTATGCCGTCTGTCATGACGCTGCAACAAAAAGAAAGATTCGTCACTAAACCAGGCACGTCTCCATTGATTGTCAGCTGCCCAGGGACGATGCTGGTTGGCCCAAAGAAGTCGATTTTGGCGATGGCGGTGCGTAAGGACAGGTCCTCGGTGAGGTCATTGTGCCCAAAATCCAGCGTCATGCAGTCTATTCCGGACAGTTTGATCAGACACATGACGTCCTGCAGGCAATGACTGGGCAGTTGAGGAAGCTGTTGTAAACCTGTCTCTGAGGTGACGAAGCCGAATAAAGCGATCCTCCGCTGCTGTTGTCACTCTGGGTCGTCCACTGCGATGCCGGTCTTCAACTGAGCCAGTGGCTTGGAACCGGTGCCAAAGTCGACTGATGGTACTCTGATGCACGTTTAGATGCCTGGCAACCTGAGTCTGACTTTCGCCTGCATGCAGTCGGCCAATAGCAATGTTCCTTAAATTTATCGATAGAGACGCCATAAATGTCTGCTTGAAAATGAACTGAATTTTTTTGTGTAGCGTTATCCTTTTATAGGGTTTCAGTTGCGTAGTCAGTGAATAGTGTTCACCCAAATTTTGTTGCTTTCACGTGCGCGCAACATGAGCTGTGGTCAAAAATTGCGTCATAAACACTATTGACCACTGCGTTGTAACGATTACAAAAAAACGAACGCAATTCAGGTCAACACGTGCATTTGACACTGTAAAGAACATTTGAGGCTGGTTTTTATATACCCTAGCACCAAATTTTACTTACAAACTCATAAAAACGCGCCCTCGGATAGCTATGCGTTTCTTTTTTTGAACAGTTATATATATTATATATATAATATATATATATATATATATATATAATATATATATATATATATATTATATATATATATATATAAATATATATATATATATATATATATATATATATATACTATATATATATATATATATATATATATATATATATATATATATATATATATATATATATATATATATATATATATATATATATATATATATATATATATATATATATAGATATATATATATATATATATATATATATTTATATATATATATATATATATATATATATATATATATATATATATATATATATATATACATATATATATATATATATATATATATATATATATATATATCAGACTCCGGATGCCCGTCGCGCATCAAAGCAAAAGACACGGACTATTATCTTGCACAAATACTTAAGAAAACAAGTAATATCGAAAATATTAAAAACACAGCCATATATATATATATATACAGTAGAACTCCATTTATCATAACCCCATGGGACCGAGCATCGTTCGGATAATCAAATGTTCGGATAATTGGATTACATGATGTATCGAGTACATGTACACATATTTCTAAAAATAATTAACAATCACAAGGAAAATACACTATAAAACATATTTACTTGTACTGTAATAATAATACCCACACTGTATTAGATCACTGTATCACCAAAATCTTTCATTACACTGCAGTGCATGTACTACTTGTATTAATTATTTTTGTTAAGAAAGAGAAATGTTTTCAAAATAACATTACAAACAATTCAAAACCAGGCGCAACTTACGTATACATGTACTTGCACAGATGTAGCCCACTATTTAAAATAATGAGGAATCCTCTTTTGCGCCAAACTGGATAGTCTGCTTTTGGCTGCTAAGTCCCGCATTCTCTTCAACAGCAGAAGCTGTGTAGGACAGCTGTCATCTTCTTGCTCGTACCAAGCCATCGCTGTTTCTAGTGCTATAAAGGCCTCTTCAGGACTTGGTCGACGTTTTGGGTTTTCTTCATAATCTACAAGTACATCATGTACTTCTGAGGAGTCTTCATCATCGGTCACTACATGTATTTGGTTTTCTTCTTGCACAAAAGACAAAATTTCTTCGTCATTCAAAAACTGAAAACCAGAATCATTATCATCTTCTAGCCACATGTGTGTGTTGCGTGCATATTTTTGACGCACATATTACAAAAAAATCGATATGGTTATTTAATATGGGAAAAATATAGTCATGCATCCATCTGTGTATGAAAATGCTGTTTATTGTAAAAGCGAGATAATCCATGTTTGATTCACACTTTTGATTATAGGAGTAATCGGTCTGGATATCGATCCAGCGCAAGAATAGTACGCTTGCGTTTGTACTTAATTTTAGGGCCAGAAAATATATTAATTTGCTTATTGTGTTTATGGCCTGAATTCATATGTATTACATATTATTAGTACAAGTAGAATCAGTCCTATATTGTATATTTTGGATGGGTATGAGGGACTAGATTCTTGTTAGCGGAAGTATGAGTTGTCTTAACAAGTCGTGATGAGTTCCGATGTACTGCTAAGAATGGCGGGGTACGTTTTTCAAGAGCTGGTCCCTTCGTCAAGAAAAAATGTCTTACGAAGTGTTTTTTTCTTCTGGAGGAGATAGTGTCTCTACGATAGTTTGTGTTAGAGACTCTCCTTATGTCAGTATATAGATGATTCGGACTCCAGGTAAACCCAGCTCGTATTTTTGATGATCTCTCGTCGGTTAGGCCTAGCTTGACTTTTGGGTGCTTCGATATGCTAGTGTCGTGTTTTGTATCGACGAAGATGACAGATTTTCCTGCAGCGGTTATGGCTACGTGAACTAACCTGATCACCGTAGTGCTGCATGGAACCATTCATGAAATCCTTTATATATCCATTGTAAATTAACTTTGGCTGATATTCTTCCTATGAATGAGTGAACGACAACTCAGGAAGGTAGCCATGTTGGATTTCGGTCATCGTCTGTTTTGATCACTGCCAAGAGAACAGATTATTTATCTTATTATCGGACAGTGACAGAGAGATCTCAATCCTGCTAGAAACCCCCTTTTCGTGGTTTCATAAGATGATGTATCATGACATTGAACTTTGATGTACTACCCATTATTTCTGCATGTGTCATGACTTCAGATCTGCTATGTATACCTACAAATTGTTATGTCAACAAAGCCTGATGTACTCGTATGTCCCAGTGTGTACGTCTGAATAAATTGAGTAAACTAAGATTCCAGCAGTCTGCATTGGTGCCTTGTAGACACATGTGTATGAGTGATTATATTGGTCAGCACACGAACAGTACACCATTCGCGGTAATCACACTCTACACTACTACTTCATACATACACCATCCTGCGTCGGCTGAAGTGACCAAGTTTAGGGCCTGCTTCCCCTGGAGCCTTTGCCTTCCCTAACTCAGGACTAGGGTGAGTTACCCATTTACAGCTGGGTAGACTGGAGCATGCCTGATCTCAACAACACACCACTCTTCCTTACAGAGCAGACAGACTGATACTTTACAGTGGTGTACTACAGGTGTAGTAAGAAATAACGTCTTTACAGTGGCGAGCCAGATTCCTGGGTCCAGCTTACGCAGTTTTTTGTGTTGAGAATCACAGTTTACAGCTGAAAGAACATTTGTTTGAACACATCAACACCAGTAGGACAGCTTGACCTGTATTACCGATAGGATGCTGTATCTAGGTCAGCACTTGTTGACAGTTTTTCGCTGTACAGACAGTATTACACAGGACAGTGGTATCAAGTGTAGAAAATATCTGGAGCAATATTGTTGACATTTCTCAATGTACAGAAGAATCGCAGTGTTGCTGAATAAAGTGCATAGTTCATCGTGGGATCTTCATATGCTCAACAGAGAAAAAATTGACAGTGTAATAGTTTAAACTTAAGTCTATTACTGAATAAAGTGGCAAGTTAGTATTATTTAAATAAACTGTGCCTACTTTACAACACTATACTGGCAACACATTCCATTCATGACATAAAATGATATTGTATGCTATATGCTATTTATGCTTACATGTTATTTGTTGTGTATTAAATTAGTTTATATTCTGTGTGACTAGAACAGGAAATACCGAGTAATATTGGTCTTGTTCTGGCGTTCGATAGGGAGCAATTTCTTAATTGAAATTTGCTTGCAACATAGTTTGCAAATATTTGGTTAGTTGTGACGACTGTTTCATATTTGTATTTGTAACATTTTTTGTGTTCCTTAGTTTTGTTTGATTTGTTTGTATAATTGTAGGTCTCATCTTTCCTTTCATTTCAGTTTTTTACACCCTTATGTTTATACACTGTAGCGTTATTTGTCTTGTTATCTTATGGCAGTTATCATCACAGGTTCTGTGATAATTTTTTTCATTTCCCCTATTTAATTTAATTTGATCTCTGCAAATGTTTTCAGATTGTCTTTTCTTGTTTGTCATTTGTAATGTCTGTAGTTGACATATGACGTATAGTGGTATACACTGATAGTATAGTACAGATCAGTACTTTCTGATTGTTATTGGTAAAGGGAAATATTTTTTTTCCACAGGTACTCAAGTGATCTTTGATTACATTGAGATATACAAGACCTTTGTAAGGCTTGTCTCCCAAAGTTATTGGAAAAGGGAAATATTTTTTTCCACAGGTACTCAAGTGATCTTTGATTACAATGAGGTATACAAGACCTTTGTAAGGCTTGTCCCCACAGTATTTGAGATACAATTATTGTTGTCCACAGGTACTCAAGTTATCATTGGTTATTGTAAACCATACAAGTTTGGACTAAGACTAAGTCTAAGGGTATAGACTTGTCTCCCATTAACAAAGAGAGTAATTTATTTACTTTTTCAGGTTTCTGATTTAAGAAGACAATATGTCTACCTTAGATTATTTCATTACACTAGGAAAATCTTTTGATAAGACTGGAAAAGACTTAGAACAATGGGCTGTTGCTCAATATGACAAAGCATTAGCTGCAGAAGAGAAAAAAATTGCTGCTGCTGTTGAAGAAAAAAAAATTGCTGCTGAGGAAAAAAAAAGCTGCGGCTGAGGAGAGAAGACTTCAAATAGAAGAAAAAAAAGCTGCTGCAGAAGAAAGGAAAGCCTTAGCTGAAGAAAAAAGATTAGAAAAAGAAGCTGATACTGCTGCTGAACTTAAGAAATTGCAGATGCAAGTGGAGGAAAGGAGATTTGAGGCAGAACAGAAGAAATTAGAAGCTGCTGCAGAACAGAAAAAACTAGAAGTTGCTGCTGCTGCAGAACAGAAGAAATTAGAAGCTGCTGCAGAACAGAAAAAACTAGAAGTTGCTGCTGCTGCAGAACAGAAAAAACTAGAAGCTGCTGCAGAACAGAAAAGATTAGATAGAGAAGCTGAAGAGAGAAAAGCAATAAGAGAACATGAGTTTGAATTAGAGAAATTAAAATTGACATGTATGAGTAATGTTAATCAGGCATCTGGTGGTAATGGTAAACCCTTTGTGTACAAGGTCAAAGTACCAGCGTTTAACCCTACCAGTGATGACATAACATTTTGGCTTTCTAGATTTGAACGGGCTTGTCGATCTCATAATGTTGACAAATCACAGTATGTGAATCAGTTGTCTGAAAATCTAAAAGGGGAGTCTCTGAGTAAGTTATATTTTGTTGAAGAGGCCGACAAAGACAATTATGATGCTGTTAGGGCAGCTTTGATAAAGAGATATCAGCTGTCTGAGGAAGGTTACCGTCTTTTGTTTAAAACAATGAGACCTGAGGTAGGTGTAGAATTCTCAGATTTCATCTCAAAAGCACGAATTACACTTTCACGATGGATTGAATTATCCAAAACAGAGAAAACATTTGATGGTCTTACAGATTTATTGCTAAGAGACAAGGTCATGTCTTCTGTAAATAAATCATTCCTAGAGTTCTTACATGAGCGTAAACCTAGTACAATAAAGCAAATGGAAGAATATTGTGACCAGTATGCCACGGCACACCCTGACATGATTCTTAGTAACTCTAACATTAAAGAGAGTATGCCAGTTGCTTCGGCAACAGAATATAATCAGAATTACTCACACAAATTCCAAGGAGCTAAAAATAAATTTGATAAAAAGGTTAATTGGAATAAGTATCAAAACCAAGATAACCACTCAAATCAGGGTTCTTCTTCGAAGAACTGGAATCGGGCTGATAGTCCTCGACACGCGAGGGGTACCCATAATGTTAGAAATTCTCGGAAAGGGAGTAGCTATAGGAACTACCCAAGTGCTTCATGGAGACAAAAGAAACAACATTACAGGGATACTCAATATAACGAGCATGATGATTATGATCATGAATATTATGATTCAAACCCAAATAGGGGTTATAACAGAGGCAATAATAATTATAGAGACAATTATAACCGAGGTAGATCACAACACAAAAGACATGGTAAATCTTATTACCAGGCTAACTCTGCACAACAGGAGTTCCACGACACCGATAATCAGAATAATGATAAAAAAGACTCCAATAGTGTAGCAAATTCCGCTTTCGATTTTGCTAGAGCATCTGAGTGTTCGCAATGCAAAACATTATTCGATCCAACCACAGTTTCTACTTTAAGCTGCGGTCACCCACTTCCCGCTCTCCATGCGTCAATTGCGCATAATGGAAGGGGTGCTCTTGTCTTTAATAGGGGCCTAATAGATGGTACTCCGGTATCAATTCTTTTCGACTCGGGGTGCACTACCATTGGAGTGAGGCAATCACTCGTAAATCCTTCTCGAGCTACGGGCAATATAGTCAAATGTGTAACATTTGGTGGCACATTGGAGAAGTACTCCACTGCCATTATCAATATTGCTACACCGTTCTTTACAGGAGAGGTGCAAGCATGTCTCTTGCCGAATCCGATCGCTGATCTTATCATCGGTCGCATTCATGGAGTGAAAGAATGCACTCCACAGCAAATCTCTAATTGGGAAAATGTTAATATGCAATCTGCTAATGCAGTAATCACTAGGGCTCAAGCTCTCAATATGCCACAATCTTCACATTCTGAAGATAATGATGCGCAGATCCAAGATGATCCCTTGGAGATTTCACACGATTCCTTTATTAAACAGCAGGAAGATGATCCTACTCTAAAGAAATTCTTTACTCTGGCAACAAAAGGTGATCCGAATAAGGATACAAATCGTAAATCTTGGATTACGATGAAGAATGGCGTACTTGTACGTATGGTACAAGACTCCGCTAAGTCCATTCATTCTCAAATCCTTGTGCCTAAAAATATGAGAGTTAAAATTTTACAGCACGCTCATGATTCGCAGTGTGCTGGACATATGGGTTTTTCCCGTACTAAAGCTAGAGTTCTTCAATCTTTCTTTTGGCCTGCTGTGAATAAGGACATACGAATCTATTGTCGATCTTGTAAAGTATGTCAAGAGATTAAATCCAGAGGTCCACGCCATGATGCACCTATTCAGGCTGCAGACATTCCCATTCGGCCATTTCAAAAAATGGCGATAGACATCATTGGTCCATTTAAGATAAAGTCTGCTAGAGGACACCAATTTATTCTGACGTGTGTTGATATGTGCACACGTTGGCCGGAGGCTGTTCCTCTAAAGAGCATAACTACTGCTGATGTCGCAGATGCTCTTTGGTTAATATTTTCTCGTCTGGGGTTTCCAGCAGAAATATTATCCGACCATGGTACCCAACTTATATCGGATACCATGTCTCAAGTAATGTCGACTCTGAAGATAGAGAGATCGCTGAGTAGTATTTATCATCCTATGTCCAATGGGATGGTGGAACGTTTGAATAGAACTCTGAAAAACCTACTAGGTAAGATAACAGAAGATCATCCTCAGGATTGGGATAGGGTTTTACCCGCGGCTCTCTTTGCATATAGAGAGGTCGCCAACGAACATACAGGATTTTCTCCCTTTGAACTTGTCTTTGGCGCGAAACCGCGAGGTCCTATGTCCTTACTTCATGATCTTATAACTGCTGATAATATTGTCGATGACACAAAATCCTCTTATGAATATGTCATCGCACTTAGACACAAGATTATTGAAGCATGCAAATTGGCAACTGCTTCTTCTGAATTTGCGAAACAGAAGGCAAGGGAATTTGCCAATAAAAAGAGATGTTTGCGTCAACTTTGTCCAGGTGACAAAGCATTTGTCTTGCTACCTTGTAGGGAAAATAGACTTCTCATTTCTTGGAAAGGTCCGTACGATATAATATCAAAGGTTTCCGATGTTGACTATATCGTCGATATTGACGGGAAGCGTAAAACCTTCCACATCAACATGCTCACGGAATTCCATGAACGTCCTGATTATTTACAACCTGTTTTCCAGGCAACGGACGATTTTCCAGTCCAACATGGACAGTACTCATCTCTGTCAGTAATACAGGATGAGGAAACGAGTTTCTCGGATGTAAATTTACCTTTTCCAATGATTCCTCTTCACTCTAATGAATCATGGAAAGATGTTGCAATTTCTCCAGAATTATCTCCAGGAGAGCAGAAACAAGTTTCTACTATGTTAGAACAATTTCAGGATGTCCTTACTGACATTCCTGGTCAAACGGATGTCATTCAACATGACATTATTCTTACTGACCATAGTCCTGACCATAGTCCTATAAGAGTCAGACCGTATCCTATCCCGATACATTTCCAAGCACAGGTAGAGAAAGAGTTAGATGAGATGATAGAGTTAAAAATTATTGAACCATCCACATCAGCATATTCTTCGCCGATGGTTATAGTACGGAAAAAAGACAATAACATACGTCTTTGCGTGGATTATCGCAAATTGAATCAAGTGACTAAATTCGATGCTGAACCTATGCCTTTACTAGAAGAGCTACTTACGAGACTATCGAATTCTCACTTCTTTACTAAACTCGATTTGTCTAAGGGATATTGGCAAGTTCCACTATCCGAACACGCCAAACCGTTTACTGCTTTTTCGACGCCTAGGGGTCTATTCCAATGGAATTTCATGCCTTTCGGTCTTATGAACGCCCCTGCTACATTTGTACGCATGATGCGTCGAATCCTATCTCATCGCTCAGATGTCATTGCGTATCTTGATGACATCTGTCTTTTCAGTGATACTTGGAACGATCACTATAATGGTATAAATGAACTATTGTCTATCTTACGCGAGCATAACCTGACAGCGAAACCATCGAAAGCATGTATTGGTTTTAGCGAAATATCTTTCTTAGGACACCGTGTTGGTCATGGGTTCCTAAAAACAGAAGACCATAATACAAGTAAGATACTTAACATTTCTATTCCTAAGACTAAAAAGCAAGTACGAAGTCTCTTAGGTCTAATACAATTTTATGGACGATTCATACCGAATCTGTCCTCCATTATGTCACCTCTTTCTTCCTTGCTAAAGAAAGGGTCTCCTAATGTAGTCCATTGGACTCAAGAATGTCAATCCTCTTTGGATAAGGTTAAAACTATGTTTTCTACTTCACCTATCCTAGTATTACCTTCTAAGGATAAGACATTTATTCTTCGTAGTGACGCTTCATCCACCGGGATTGGAGCTGCACTAATGCAAGAGTACTCTGGAACTCTGCATCCTGTGATGTATATTTCTCGGAAATTAAATGCCGCAGAGAAGAATTACTCGGTCCTAGACCGTGAATTATTGGCTATGGTTTGGTCAATCCTTAAACTACAAAGATTTCTTCTCGGCGCGCATTTCATTGTGGAAACTGACCAGAAAGCTCTTACGGCTATTCAGAGTAAAAATCTGAAGAGCGCGAGATCAACGCGATACGCGATTGCTCTACAGCCATTTCATTTTTCGGTGCGAGCTATCCGTGGGTCAGAAAATGTGATGGCAGATATTTTGTCTAGATGCCCACATGATTCATAACTGTTATACAGCTTTGATACAATTGTTTCTATGTTGAAATGTGTACACATATGTAATATATCATATATTGATTGTAACACTACTTAGCGGTTCATGGATATTTATTCACCGCTGATTTTTTCAATGTTTTTCGTCTTTGATGATCATGATGTTAAGATATCTTAGATGGAATTTATGTATAAACTAATGTGGAAATTGTGTCATTGCTAATATTGTAGTATGCGTTGGTGACACCTCTCTGGAAATATTAATACTTAGAGAAGTGCTTTCTCTAAGGTCATAAAACTTATGCTTATCATCTGCGCATTGTTATTGGTGCGTTGTGAGCCTATTGTATGTTGCTCCTAGATGTATTTCAAAAAAAAAATGTACCATTTTTTTTTTTCCCGAGGGGTGTGGTAATCTGTTGCGTGCATATTTTTGACGCACATATTACAAAAAAATCGATATGGTTATTTAATATGGGAAAAATATAGTCATGCATCCATCTGTGTATGAAAATGCTGTTTATTGTAAAAGCGAGATAATCCATGTTTGATTCACACTTTTGATTATAGGAGTAATCGGTCTGGATATCGATCCAGCGCAAGAATAGTACGCTTGCGTTTGTACTTAATTTTAGGGCCAGAAAATATATTAATTTGCTTATTGTGTTTATGGCCTGAATTCATATGTATTACATATTATTAGTACAAGTAGAATCAGTCCTATATTGTATATTTTGGATGGGTATGAGGGACTAGATTCTTGTTAGCGGAAGTATGAGTTGTCTTAACAAGTCGTGATGAGTTCCGATGTACTGCTAAGAATGGCGGGGTACGTTTTTCAAGAGCTGGTCCCTTCGTCAAGAAAAAATGTCTTACGAAGTGGTTTTTTCTTCTGGAGGAGATAGTGTCTCTACGATAGTTTGTGTTAGAGACTCTCCTTATGTCAGTATATAGATGATTCGGACTCCAGGTAAACCCAGCTCGTATTTTTGATGATCTCTCGTCGGTTAGGCCTAGCTTGACTTTTGGGTGCTTCGATATGCTAGTGTCGTGTTTTGTATCGACGAAGATGACAGATTTTCCTGCAGCGGTTATGGCTACGTGAACTAACCTGATCACCGTAGTGCTGCATGGAACCATTCATGAAATCCTTTATATATCCATTGTAAATTAACTTTGGCTGATATTCTTCCTATGAATGAGTGAACGACAACTCAGGAAGGTAGCCATGTTGGATTTCGGTCATCGTCTGTTTTGATCACTGCCAAGAGAACAGATTATTTATCTTATTATCGGACAGTGACAGAGAGATCTCAATCCTGCTAGAAACCCCCTTTTCGTGGTTTCATAAGATGATGTATCATGACATTGAACTTTGATGTACTACCCATTATTTCTGCATGTGTCATGACTTCAGATCTGCTATGTATACCTACAAATTGTTATGTCAACAAAGCCTGATGTACTCGTATGTCCCAGTGTGTACGTCTGAATAAATTGAGTAAACTAAGATTCCAGCAGTCTGCATTGGTGCCTTGTAGACACATGTGTATGAGTGATTATATTGGTCAGCACACGAACAGTACACCATTCGCGGTAATCACACTCTACATTACTACTTCATACATACACCATCCTGCGTCGGCTGAAGTGACCAAGTTTAGGGCCTGCTTCCCCTGGAGCCTTTGCCTTCCCTAACTCAGGACTAGGGTGATTTACCCATTTACAGCTGGGTAGACTGGAGCATGCCTGATCTCAACAACACACCACTCTTCCTTACAGAGCAGACAGACTGATACTTTACAGTGGTGTACTACAGGTGTAGTAAGAAATAACGTCTTTACAGTGTCTTTCACGATCAAGCTTTTTGCTTGACCACAGCAGTAATTCCAGCCCAACATTATGCCAACAATCTTGTGACCATTCCCTTAATATACACTACAAGCTTTTTGAAAACCCACCAATCTCACCAAGCCTTGAATCAGGTGCAGTGTGCATGTTTGCATTGCATCAGATCAGTCATTTGTCCTACTGCAGTAGTTTCATTTCCTCCTTTTTTCCCAAGCAATCTAAGCAGCATCAACATATAGTCTTTAAAAGCTTTTTTTGAAAAAACGCCATCAACTTTCTTCATCTTCAGCCAACAATAAACGACGCAGGTACATCCGCTATAACACCTGATCCTTGGTTGAATCAGGTGCATTGGTCCATACTTTAAAATTTGAATTACTGCCATTCTTATCCATGATTGTCAGTCTTTTCTTGTTCTTTCAACCTCTTCACATTTGGGATGAACTGATCTGTATACCAATCAAGAAATATTTCACTATTCATCCAAGCACTCTTCTGTGCTTTGTAGCACAATGGGAGACATGTCACATTCTTTAAACAACGTGTTTTTTTTGGCTTTGCCGATCATTAGCACCGGTAAACGATGACTTCCACTGGCATTCGCGGCTACCAAAATTGTTACTCTCTCTTTGCACTTTTTAAACCCAGGGGCAGCTGCTTCGCGCTGAGATGCAAGTGATTTTTGAGGCAATGATTTCCAGTATTAGCCAGTCTCATCGGCATTATACACATCATCGAGTAAATAACCTTCTTCTTCCAAAAAAGCCAAGAATGTTTCTTTAAAATTTTTAGCGGCAGTTGCATCGCTAGATGAAGATTCCCCTTGAATCTCCAATTCTCGTATGCCATGACGAGATTTAAAGTTTCTTAACCATCCCTGGCTAGCCTTAAAGTCAGGAGGACCGTCAAGTTGACTGTTGAACTGAAGTGCCTTTTCACACAATAGAGAGCCAGAGATAGGTTCCCCTTTGCTTCTTCTTTGCACAAACCATATATACAAAGCCTCTTCCAATTTTTCCAATTTCGATGCAAAACTCATAATTTTATCCTTGTTACTTTTGATGTCAGAGACGGTAGCTTTCTCAACATTGAAAATCCTCGCAAATGAAGACACAGTTTCACCTTTTCCTAGTCTCTTGATAATTTCTGTTTTCGTTTCAATTGACAAAACATTGCGGTTCCTTTTATATGCTTTAGGCCTACTGGAAGATGCCAGGTCGCACAGAGAAATACGTGTACACCAAAATTATTCTGCTGTAGTAGCAGACACAATTATTTTAAGTTGAACTGTCTGTTTAGCCAGTGTTCTGCCTAGAACTCACACGTACACTGGATTGGTAAACCAGATATTAACGGACTTTATGATCTAACTGACTTCATGTACGTAAGCGACCGTCCATTAGCCCATCTCATTGTCTACAAATTGTTCGCACACATTTGAAGCTTGCCGCATCAAAAGATTCAGAACTGTAGTCTAACGTGACTGGTGGAGACTGATTTTTTTTTTTTTTTTCTGGAAAAAGTGTTCGGATAATTGGATGTTCGGATAATTGGGGTTCGGATAAATGGAGTTCTACTGTGTGTATATATATATATATATAGATATATATATATATATATATATATAGATATATATATATATATATATATATATATATATATATATATATATATATATATATGGCTGTGTTTTTAATATTTTCGATATTACTTGTTTTCTTAAGTATTTGTGCAAGATAATAGTCCGTGTCTTTTGCTTTGATGCGCGACGGGCATCCGGAGTCTGAGGATCGTATGATTGACAGAGGTGACAGCTGAAAGAAGCCATTGACATTAAAACGGATAACCTGATCGCAAAACACGAAGCCAGAATTTGATTCTGAAACGTCAGAACAACGAATGAGGCAGGAAAACTAATGCAGATCACAACAGAAATGAGAAACTAAGGATTACATTTACTGGGAATAAGTGAGAGCAGATGGACCGGGTCAGAGAGAATAAAAACGGTAACAGGAGAAACAATACTTTACTCTGGAGGAGAGGATGGACAGTACAATGAAGGCGTAGCCATTATTCTAAAGAAAGGAATAGAAAGAACATTACTGGAATGGAAACCCATCAAGAACAGACTGATAAGAACAAGAGTGAGAGAGAGATTCACAAACATCATTATAATACAGTGCTATGCACAAAGAAATAACAGCGACGAACCGGTCAATGGCAAATTCTGTCAACAGCTACAAAAAGAAATGGAAAGCGCACCAAGATATGATCTTATCATACCAATGGGAGACCTCAATGCGAAAGTTGGAACACTCAATACATACAACGAAAGAGTAATGGGGAAATGTGGCAGCGGAACAGCAAATGAAAATTGTGATAAGCTAATGAACTTCTGTAGCAATAACAACTTGGTCATTGGAGGAACGCTTTTTCCACACACAGAAATCCACAAACTAATATGGAAATCATCAAATGGCAGGGATCGAAACATGCGAGACAATATTATGATCAATGGTAGATGGAGGCATTCATTACATGATGTGAAAGTAAGAAGAGATGCAGATGTGGGAATCGATCGCCACTTAGTAGTAGCAAGATTGAAGGTGAATCTCAGAACTACTGGACCAATATGTAACTAAACAGAAAAGGTATGACATCATCAGTCTGAAGGACACCCTTACCAGAAAAGATTTTGTGGTTTATTTAAAGAGAAGGTATCAAAATGCCAGGAGTCAGGAAAAAACAGCGACTAATGATGTTGACCAGAAATTCATGCTTAGAATTCCTGGAAAGGAAGAGACATGATTGGATAACACTAGAAAGGTTAAATACCATAACGATGAGAAAATAAATAAAAAGAAAGACAATAGAAGCAATGTTCCCCAAAGATTAAAGGAAGTATATAATGAACAATAGTCAGCTGGACAAGGAAGTAAAGCTAAAGCATGAACCAACAAATTTCTGGACGATCTTGCAGCAGAGGCAGCACTGAGAAATGAACAAAACACAGTATCTAAACTAACTAAAACCATCAGCGGTCAACGGGGGTGCAAACAATATGGCACTAGTAAGACATAAACAAGAAAATATCATCAACATAGCACAGGGGCAGGAAACAGGATGGGCGGAGCACTTCAGAGAAAAACTTAATAAGGAACCACCAGAGACGCAGTTGAATGTTCCTGTCACGACATGCATACGTTCTCTTTTTCTGGTCATCAGTTCACTCCGGTACTACTTACTCTACCAATCATTTTACTTGCAAATTCTTCCATTGTTTATTGTTTATGCTTTCATCGTTCATAGTTATCTTATCATATCCCGTCCTACTTCGTCACTCCCTTATTTTTTTTTTTTTACCTGACCGCTTGACCTGTTTGAAGCAACACTGACTTCTATTTGTGCACGGAGAAGTTGTGTGTGTACTAAATTATGTAACAGCTTCCGGTCGACAGAACAGGTAGCCGAAAATAGCGAGACGGGTTGATTGATGTCGGTAGCAGATAATTGCCACAAACCATGTTGTTCCGGTTTTCCAATATGGATGGACCAGCGGTAGTTGGAGAAAAGGCGTCAGTTCGCACAGACGCCGTGCCCAACTACAGCTAGCTCGCGATTAGTGCGAATAATGAATCCCGTCAAGCGGTCGCATACTTCGAAGCCGCACTATTCGAATTTATAATTATATGTTAAATAAGCTAACTGGTGCCAGCCCAATGGAAAAATAAGCTATAAAAATTGTTAAACAAATGTTTTTGTTTTAAATTGATTTATTAAGGTAATATAACATCAAAGGATAAGAAAAATGTATTTCTGGCTATAGTATATTACAAACAAAGAAATCGCATAGTTATAGAAAGCAACATTAAAGAAAACAAATAACCACTGAATATCGAAACCTAATAATTTGATGAAAACATCATTATTGTCTTTTAAAATATTTTAGCAGCGGAGACTGAACTGCCTTTTCTTTCTTAAAATCTTCATACAGACTCTGGTATTATTTCGTCTGCATCTTTTATAATATTCCTTACCGTAGATTCAGTCATTCCTAGTTCTTGTCCTGTTTTAGAGTTACAATGACCATTATTTATTACATCGAATTATTATTCTAATATAATAACAAGCCTCTTCTTTTTTGCGCTGTCAGTGTTTCCATTTGAAGTATTCTTCCTTTTGTCCATTTTATCAAGGGCACGTTAAAAAAACACACAACTGAATATGGTAATAACTCGGCTCGCTTATCATTTTTGCGCAAAATGTGAATAGTTTGAATAAATCTGAGGGAAAAAGCTCGCATTAATTAAATTTTCGCTCGCATTACATAATTCACACTAAATCAGTGGAGTAAGGGTTACTATAGGTCTCATTTTAAAAAAAGTAGAAATTCCTGCAACCAAGCCAACCGTACCTTCCCCCTATTTCTACCAACACGGCTATGGCGAAAGGCGAGTATCTGGCTCCAACAAACCAGACCCCCAGAGTCTACTGGGGTAAAACTCTAGACTATGGGGGAGGTAACCCTATAGAAACCTCTGGCACAGCAAGTTCTCCATCAGATGCGGCCGATGCTGGGCCCAACGGCGCGTGGACACGTATCGATCCCCATCGAGACTTGCCCGGGGAGCACACCCCGGCTCAAAAAGCAGAGAAGACCACTCTCCAAACCTCCGATGTGTTGCGGGCAGTGTTAGGATGTGCAAGAACATGGACAAGAAGATTCCACAACTTCCCCACCGAAGACACGCCCACGACGACCGTTGCCTCAATTGGTTGTGTGTGGTGTACTTGGAAACGGGGCCTCCCAGTACTGAGGCACAGTTAAGTCCCCGACGTCGCTTATTGGTGTAGAATTGAGAGAGATGGCTGAGCGAATGCAAACAACAACAACACAAACTGGCTCAGCATCACAATCCCCCCTGTGGTGCAGCATGTTGAGAACCCAGCATTGCACACTAAGCTTGGGGGAATCACATGGGCACCAGACTTAATACTGGCTCTTGACTGGATGGCCGCATGCAGGAGATTTCTACAATGGAGAGATGGCAGTTGGTGGGTACCGGGATGTGGCTCTGTGCAGGACGTGAGGATTCCTTTGGAGAGCCCAGAACCAGAGCACAGCATCGTGTAAGCTGTGCATAATTGGAGAGCTTCCCTGGATGACGGGGAATGCACAGTATGCCACCCCACCTATCCCCAACTGCTAACTTAGTCCTAGAAGTAGGGTCCTCTGGATGCGTGGGTGTGACGAAAGTACTGAGATTCTGTCTTTCAAATGGCCCATGTCTTTTTCTCCTTGCATTTTGTTCACTATTTCTAGGAGGGATTACAGAAAAATCCTTCCCCATGTTTCTTCTCCTTCTAATTATTTACGTTTTTCAGAGAGGTTACGGTGGAGTTCATCTCATCTACATCTATGTTCCTTCTCTATGACTAGTAGTCTTGTTTAGTGTTGGTGTGTAGGGAACTGTTGCATTATTATTCTAGACGAAGGACTTTAGAGCCTAGATCAGATTGGCACCAGTTTTAGTCTTTTTAAAGATATGGCAGGCAGCTAGACGCATTTTTCGGGAGTTTAACTTAGGCGGCCATTTTTGCTTCAATTGGCACTATAGGGCTGATTAATTCCCGTTTCTTTGTCTAGCAGTACTGGTTGCATCAGTCTTGTTTACAATTCTGATTGGCTGAGAGCTAACTGCAGTTGAAATGCAGAGCTCCCATTGGGCTTAGAACCACGCCGCGCATATGACGTCATGAAGTCGGCGCGTGGGTTCCTGATAATAAATACGCCCGAATTTCATAAGTTCGGTCTCTAAAAATTAATTGCCAAGCCGCGTTCCTGATTTCAAATTATCGATTGCCTTCAGTGGGGAAATTCGAAATTTGGTAAGCAGAATTTTCGTGGTAACTTTATTTAATTTTGTGTCTAAGCCTAGGCCGATCGGTAAAGTTTCTTTGGAAGTTTTAGTTTAATTTAACTCTTAACGCCAGAGCCATCAATATTATCTTAGTGATAGACTTGAGAAACTTTAGAGGTTCATAATAATTCCTTAATTCAGGAATAGCGGTATGGTTAAAAAGTTGAGATGACACGGACGTGCTTTGTATTTATTGCAAAGTGGGTCGGGAGAGAAACCCGCATCTCCGTCGTAGGTAAATGTACAGAGTAGCGGGAGTCTGTGTATTTGTGATTTTATTGAGAATGTAATGCTGCTAGTTATTTATATTATAGTACACTTCTATAGGTGGACGAGGGGAGAAGAGGTGGAATTTGTAAAGCACGTGGGCGCGTTGGTTACGGTATATTTATTGATACGATGTTCAGAGGGACGAGGGGGAGAGAAGCACGTGGTCATAAAATCTTAACCACGTGTTTGTAACTACTGAGATTTAATTGATAACCATTATGTATAACTTTTGACGGCATATATATGCTAGCATCTAACAGGGTTATATGTTATTGATTGTGCATTATTGTTCTGTGAATTCAGAAGATGGGAGAAGTAATTTTAAAGGGAATTATTTTGTATTACATTTTGAATGTGATTACTATTATTGACGGGAAGTTTAGGAATTCCTAGAGATAGAGTATTTTTGTGTTAATAATTTGCTGCATGTAGGGTCAGCGTAAGAAGTAGGCCACAGTACGACTGCCCAGACCGGGCCAGTGAAAATATTGTTGTTGCTGGGAGTTAGTCATGCAGAACCCTGGGTCAGACGGTCTGCGTGATTGTATTACCGGGAAATGTTTATTTTGGGGCTCAGGTAGAGACGGGGAGAGAGAAGAGAGGGGAGTTACGTGTTGAAGAGTCAGGAGGGTAGTGGTATTAGAAATAGATTATTACGTTTTTGTTTAGCTGTTGTTTTTGCTTTTGTCAAAACAGCAGGTGCCGGCTTTGTGGGGAAGAGCAGAAGTTTGATACCACAAATTTCTCCCACGGCAAAAAGGTGGCATTCGCAGACACGCAAAGTCGTGCGGAAGGAGAGACAGAAAATACGTTTTCCCAGGCAGGGGAAGACATTTTTCCAGTGAAATAGGATTTGGTGGATAAATCCTGAGCTCTGACGCTCGTTCGGTTACACACGCAGATTTGGCATGCTGCCAGCGTTGTTGTAATTTTATTTTCGCTTCTTCAGGGCCATAATAAAGCCAAAAGCCCATCGCCCAGTCATAGGTAATCGGGCAGATAATGTCAGAGGTGTTAGGAGAAGCCAGCTACAGTTCCAGTCCAGAATCCAGTGGGGTTCTGTTAAACCTTAGCCATCAATTCCAGAGTTTGTGGAGAGAGAGAGGGTGAACATTCTCTCTACAGAAGTCAGCTACAGTTCCAGTCTAGAATCCAGTGGGGTTCGGTAAAATCTTAGTCATCATTTTTCAGAATGAGTGGAGGGAGACAGGGTTACGATACCCTCTACAGGTGTTAGAGCAGATGACAGTAGCTGAAGTATAGTCTACAGTTGCTTTAGCGAAAATAGACAGAACTGAGAGTAAAGTTATTTCAGAGTAGAGGATAGCCGAGGACAGCTGTTGAAGTTCTAGAAGAGTTAATTGTGTAACAGTGTTCAGATTTCAGGAGAGTATGTGTGTAGAAACGAAGTCTGTGCAGTGATTGTGTAGACACTTCGTAGTAGTTCCAGCTGACTGAGTCAACATTAGATTTAGAATAGTTTGTTGAAGGGAGGTTCGACATCTGAGGTCCCACTAAGTACAGTGTGGTGTATTTTTGTTTAATCCAAACTTCTGTCCCCATACAGGTTGCATTTGTGGGAGAAGGGTTGGGGTTGATGCATTTTAACTGTGCTTGATTTTGTTCCAGGTGTGCATCCTCGCACTTTATGTATTTGACATGCATATGATTGTTTGTTTATAGGTGTATAATAAACTTGTATAAATTGTAGCTGGCATCAGTCATTTCATTTAAGTACAGTAGCTATATGTTGTCTGTATCTTGGTGTTTGTGAAGCTTGATATAACCTTATCCCCTTAGGGTAGCTAGAGGTCGTTGACAACTATAGCACATAAGACGTCCGAAGTGGCGAGGAAAGAATCAACCTTGGTTCTTAACCTCGGAGCCAATAGTGTCAACTGTTCACATTTCACTATCATTTTCTTCTAGATCTATTTTTTCAGTCTTTCTTCTCACTAGTGTCTTGTCACTATAGGTAGACAGTCTCTAGTCCTAAATCCATTTCGTGACAAAGTGGGGGCTCGTCCGGGATCATCTTTGTTGGGATCAATTCTAGATTCATAAATTGTCTCTGAAGAAAGTTCTGGAAATAGATTTCTTAAAAAAATCCCCTAGACTTGAGCTATATTAAGACTGATCCAGCTATAAGTTTTTTCCACAGGTTGTAGTCAGTTTAGATGTTAGTTGTAGTAAGGTTGTTTATGACTTAGAAGTAATTGATGGCTAATCGAATTTTTTTCTTGACAGGAAAGTAAATTCGGGTTTTGGGTAGCTGGATAACTTGAATTTTTTTCAGGTAGTTATTAGTCAGACTTGGTGCTAGTCTGAGTGCGGGTTTTTGCGACAGCATATTCCTAGTAGGTAACAGTAAATTTTTCTTGTTCCTTTTTTTTGTCATTTCCCCTTGTGGTGAGTTACTGCTGATTTGTCAGGTAAGATGGCTGAATTGGTCAAGCTACTTACTGCATGGAAGGACGCAGCTAAAAGCATGGGGATGAATGAGGCCGAGACTAGGGCTTACATTATGAGGGAACAGGACCGGCAGACGGAGAGAGAGAAAAGGGAAGCGGAGAAAGAAGAGAGGGCCCGACTGGCAGAGATGGACCTGCGTAAATTGGAAGCGGAGAAAGAAGAGAAGGCCCGACAGGCAGAGGAGAGAAAAGCAGAGAGGGAAGCACAGGAGAAGGCAGCAGAGAGGGAAGCACAGGAGAAGGCAGCAGAAAGGGAAGCAGCGGAGAAGGCAGCAGAGAGACAGCATGAACTTGCCCTGCGTTCACTGGAACTGCAGTACCGATCTTCGGAAGGCAGTTCGGCTAACGGAGATTCTCCCGGAGCAAGGGCGACAGACACCTCAGGAAATGGAGGGCCCCGGATGGCAGCCATGAATTTTCCGATGGACCCTTTCCCTAACGGAAATGAGAAAATTGAGGTATTTTTAGAAAAATTTGAACGGATGGCAAAGGCATACGGGCTGGATGATAGTCTTTGGTGTCTCAAATTATCTCAATCTCTAAGAGGACATGGGTATGAGGTCTATAGCAAGATGCTGGTAGATGACCAAGGTAACTTTGAGGCTCTGCGGAACGCCCTGTTACAGCGATTTCAATGGACTCCCCGGAAGTGCCAAACGATGTTTAGGGAAAGTCGACTGGAGAAAGGAGAAAGTTTTCCCCAGTTCGCAGAGAGGCTGAGGAATTACCTCACTCGCTGGAGAGAGTTGTCGGGTTTGGCTAAATCTTTTGAAGGATTGGAAGAATTAGTTCTGTGCGAACAGATAAAGGCCAACATGTCTCTGGACTTAAGGAAGTACCTGGCGGAGCAGGGCGCCCAGCAACTGGACCAGATTATTCTATTTGCTGAAAGGTTCCAGTCGGCACAGGCCGAAGTACTGGGCCAGAAAAGAAAACACCCTGACCTGCCTGCCCCGGACAAAGTAGCATCTTCATCGCATTCGCCTTCCTCTTCAGCTCCCCAGAAGCAAGGGCCGTCTCGAAAGGAGCCCCCTCCCAGTCATAACATGCGCTCGCAGCCGCCTAACAGAACACAGGGGCCGACTTCTCATGAACCCGCCAGGAACCGGGGAGATAATGAGAGATATTGTAGGTTCTGTCGGACTACCTCTCATTGGACAACACGGTGCCCAAACAAACAACCCGCTCATCAGGTGGTTTGTTTAAGGCCTGTGAAGGTGAAACAAGGGAAGAAGTGGAAACCCTTCCAGTGAGAGAAGTTGTTCTCCAACAGTGGACCAGCTGAAGTGAACGGGACGGAGACAACATGCTTATTTGACAGCGTGCTTACATACCCCAGCATAGTCGCCCGACATCTGGTGAAGCCCTGGCAGATGACCAGAGAAAAAGTGAATATTGGTGGAGTTTTAAGGAAAGGGACCTCACAGTGCTTTCCGGTCGCCAACATTAAAGTGAAATGTAAGTTTGTGTCTGGCACGATCAAGGCAGCTGTGATGGCACAGCCCGCCTATGACTTCACTCTTGGAAACCCATATTTAGTTTTGGGAAACCCATCCGCACCTATCCTTGCTGATGCAAGGGGGCCTACTGCAGGCCAGATACGTGAAAAAGGAGAACCCCTAATTCACGAAGCCCCGAGGGAGCTCGAACATAGCTGTCGTGCTAAGGAGAGGTTCAATGCCTCCGACCACAGTGGTATGTTATTTGCAGAGGCAAATTCGCCTGCCAGCCCTGTTCAGCCAAATGGCCAAACAGTGGTAACGCCTCTGATTCAGGAAGTACACTCTTTGTCGTCGGGAATTAGGCCCCCGATGGTATTAGCTCCTTCAAGTGAGGAACATACTGACAAGAGCAGTATTACATATGTCAACCACCAGCGCCATCTTCATAGGGCACAAGATAGCGGTCTGAGCGAGCATATAGTTCCAACCAGCCCTGGAGCCCCATCCGACCAGCACTTTACTCAAACGGAGGATGACAGTGATCTGAGTATCCGTTTGCCTATAAACGGAGATGGGCCCCACAACTCTCGTATCTCGTTTACAGGAAACGACTCTTGTAACGAGGAGCCTGAAAAATTGGCTATATTTTCCAATTTGTTTCAAGGAACATTGGAACCAGTCACTGAGAGCTTTATCTCAGATTCTCCGCGATCTAACGGGATCTTAAACCGTCAAGTGTCACTGCAGGACACATTCCAACTGACGCCAGTAACTCTCACAGGGGAGGGCAAGGTTGAAGGTAGAACTAGGGTGTTAGACGGAGAGCTCCCGTGGTCTACAGTTTCATCTCACTAACTTTTCAGGCCAGAAAAGAGTGAGAAAAGCGACCTTACGCATTTGCAAGGAGCTATTTTGGAGAGCTCTGTCTCGCTTCAGGTTGGTAGGGGAAGAGCGAGTCCAGAACCACTGCCAGGGGCAGATCTTACCTACTTTTCTTCAAAGGTAGAAGCTATTGAGATCAGTGAGGACTCAATAGAAACCCAGCAAGAAATCGGAGGCTCTACACCAGAGGAACCCGAGATGTTGCATCGTTCTCGCACTATACCAGCAGTCACAAACCCGCTGACGCGCAGCGAGGAAGTCGCCATCGCCAGGTCGCCACAGCTCCCGCCGGTCACATCAGCTGACCAGGACAGCCTTTTGACGGTCATAGCAATGGAAAGTTCAGACCCGCCATTAGACGGCACAGGTCCGAAGAGAGATCAACTCTCCCAACGGAGCATAGGAGCTCATTCTAGGAGAGGAAGAAGGAGGAAACGCAAAAGAGGAAGGTCGAAGAACACTGAATAGGAGGGGTAAGGACAGACAGCCTTGTAGACAGAGTTAATGGCCAGTGTGAAACACAGAGATTTCAGTAATGAGATCGTTGCTCAATCTTCGAAGGTGGGAGAGATGTGACGAAAGTACTGAGATTCTGTCTTTCAAATGGCCCATGTCTTTTTCTCCTTGCATTTTGTTCACTATTTCTAGGAGGGATTACAGAAAAATCCTTCCCCATGTTTCTTCTCCTTCTAATTATTTACGTTTTTCAGAGAGGTTACGGTGGAGTTCATCTCATCTACATCTATGTTCCTTCTCTATGACTAGTAGTCTTGTTTAGTGTTGGTGTGTAGGGAACTGTTGCATTATTATTCTAGACGAAGGACTTTAGAGCCTAGATCAGATTGGCACCAGTTTTAGTCTTTTTAAAGATATGGCAGGCAGCTAGACGCATTTTTCGGGAGTTTAACTTAGGCGGCCATTTTTGCTTCAATTGGCACTATAGGGCTGATTAATTCCCGTTTCTTTGTCTAGCAGTACTGGTTGCATCAGTCTTGTTTACAATTCTGATTGGCTGAGAGCTAACTGCAGTTGAAATGCAGAGCTCCCATTGGGCTTAGAACCACGCCGCGCATATGACGTCATGAAGTCGGCGCGTGGGTTCCTGATAATAAATACGCCCGAATTTCATAAGTTCGGTCTCTAAAAATTAATTGCCAAGCCGCGTTCCTGATTTCAAATTATCGATTGCCTTCAGTGGGGAAATTCGAAATTTGGTAAGCAGAATTTTCGTGGTAACTTTATTTAATTTTGTGTCTAAGCCTAGGCCGATCGGTAAAGTTTCTTTGGAAGTTTTAGTTTAATTTAACTCTTAACGCCAGAGCCATCAATATTATCTTAGTGATAGACTTGAGAAACTTTAGAGGTTCATAATAATTCCTTAATTCAGGAATAGCGGTATGGTTAAAAAGTTGAGATGACACGGACGTGCTTTGTATTTATTGCAAAGTGGGTCGGGAGAGAAACCCGCATCTCCGTCGTAGGTAAATGTACAGAGTAGCGGGAGTCTGTGTATTTGTGATTTTATTGAGAATGTAATGCTGCTAGTTATTTATATTATAGTACACTTCTATAGGTGGACGAGGGGAGAAGAGGTGGAATTTGTAAAGCACGTGGGCGCGTTGGTTACGGTATATTTATTGATACGATGTTCAGAGGGACGAGGGGGAGAGAAGCACGTGGTCATAAAATCTTAACCACGTGTTTGTAACTACTGAGATTTAATTGATAACCATTATGTATAACTTTTGACGGCATATATATGCTAGCATCTAACAGGGTTATATGTTATTGATTGTGCATTATTGTTCTGTGAATTCAGAAGATGGGAGAAGTAATTTTAAAGGGAATTATTTTGTATTACATTTTGAATGTGATTACTATTATTGACGGGAAGTTTAGGAATTCCTAGAGATAGAGTATTTTTGTGTTAATAATTTGCTGCATGTAGGGTCAGCGTAAGAAGTAGGCCACAGTACGACTGCCCAGACCGGGCCAGTGAAAATATTGTTGTTGCTGGGAGTTAGTCATGCAGAACCCTGGGTCAGACGGTCTGCGTGATTGTATTACCGGGAAATGTTTATTTTGGGGCTCAGGTAGAGACAGGGAGAGAGAAGAGAGGGGAGTTACGTGTTGAAGAGTCAGGAGGGTAGTGGTATTAGAAATAGATTATTACGTTTTTGTTTAGCTGTTGTTTTTGCTTTTGTCTAAACAGCAGGTGCTGGCTTTGTGGGGAAGAGCAGAAGTTTGATACCACAAATTTCTCCCACGGCAAAAAAGTGGCATTCGCAGACACGCAAAGTCGTGCGGAAGGAGAGAAAGAAAATACGTTTTCCCAGGCAGGGGAAGACATTTTTCCAGTGAAATAGGATTTGGTGGATAAATCCTGAGCTCTGACGCTCGTTCGGTTACACACGCAGATTTGGCATGCTGCCAGCGTTGTTGTAATTTTATTTTCGCTTCTTCAGGGCCATAATAAAGCCAAAAGCCCATCGCCCAGTCATAGGTAATCGGGCAGGTAATGTCAGAGGTGTTAGGAGAAGCCAGCTACAGTTCCAGTCCAGAATCCAGTGGGGTTCTGTTAAACCTTAGTCATCAATTCCAGAGTTTGTAGAGAGAGAGAGGGTGAACATTCTCTCTACAGAAGTCAGCTACAGTTCCAGTCTAGAATCCAGTGGGGTTCGGTAAAATCTTAGTCATCATTTTTCAGAATGAGTGGAGGGAGACAGGGTTACGATACCCTCTACAGGTGTTAGAGCAGATGACAGTAGCTGAAGTATAGTCTACAGTTGCTTTAGCAAAAATAGACAGAACTGAGAGCAAAGTTATTTCAGAGTAGAGGATAGCCGAGGACAGCTGTTGAAGTTCTAGAAGAGTTAATTGTGTAACAGTGTTCAGATTTCAGGAGAGTCTGTGTGTAGAAACGAAGTCTGTGCAGTGATTGTGTAGATACTTCGTAGTAGTTCCAGCTGACTGAGTCAACATTAGATTTAGAATAGTTTGTTGAAGGGAGGTTCGACATCTGAGGTCCCGCCAAGTACAGTGTGGTGTATTTTTGTTTAATCCAAACTTCTGTCCCCATACAGGTTGCATTTGTGGGAGAAGGGTTGGGGTTGATGCATTTTAACTGTGCTTGATTTTGTTCCAGGTGTGCATCCTCGCACTTTATGTATTTGACATGCATATGATTGTTTGTTTATAGGTGTATAATAAACTTGTATAAATTGTAGCTGGCATCAGTCATTTCATTTAAGTACAGTAGCTATATGTTGTCTGTATCTTGGTGTTTGTGAATCTTGATATAACCTTATCCCCTTAGGGTAGCTAGAGGTCGTTGACAACTATAGCACATAAGACGTCCGAAGTGGCGAGGACAGAATCAACCTTGGTTCTTAACCTCGGAGCCAATAGTGTCAACTGTTCACATTTCACTATCATTTTCTTCTAAATCTATCTTTTCAGTCTTTCTTCTCACTAGTGTCTTGTCACTATAGGTAGACAGTCTCTAGTCTTAAATCCATTTCGTGACAGTGCCAGGCCATGATAAAATGCCTGGGAAAGAAGAGACTGGAGCTCAGAACTCCCAACTCAATATGTTGCACGAGGGCAGAAAAGCCACAGGAAAGACAGGTCTATTTTTAAGATAATGCCAAGCACAGCCATATTTTCACCATACGAGCTCGGAAGCCGCCTCGGCAAACAAGGTCAGTGCAGAGCAGAGACACCCCAGGCTGCTTGCGAATAGTCTACTACTGGAAACAAAAATAGATTAGGGATGAGCCCACTCTCCCATTGAAGAGGTGCTCTAGTCTCGATACTGGGCCAGAAGGCGCATCGGAAACCACAGTATCACGCAAATCGCTTTTCTTCTATGGATCAGTACACCGTCACATAAATCTCGTGCTGGGGCTCGCCCTGAAAAGCTCCACCAGGCAGGTGCAGTGCCAGGCTCTGAGCCTCGACAGAGCCCACCCTCAGCTACTGGAGGACCCTCTAGACCGTCTTGTGGAGTCAGCAGACGGCAGAGGAGAACTACTGACCGAAACAAAACAGAAAAAGAGAAACCCAGAGTGCCACGTGTCATAATGCACTGGAATGCAGAGGGAGTGAACAGCAAACAGGCTGGATGCAGCAAAAAGACGGAGCTGGAAAATATCTTGTATGAGAAGCAAGTCAGTGTTTGCTGTATCCAAGAGACTCACTTGAAAGCAGATCAAACCTTTAAAATAAGGGGATATCAATGCTTCAGATCCGACAGAAAAGATAGACGAAAAGGAGGAGTACTTACTCTTGTAAGGAATAACATTCCTGCACACGAAAGGAAAACCTTCATGGATGGAGCAGAATATCAGCTGTTGCAGATAAAGGTAGACAAGATGGAAATAGAACTCCTGAACTATTACTGTCCGAACAACAAACCCCTGAGTCTCAGCTCTATACAGGTACCAGCCACCAACTTTATAGCAGTTGGAGACTTTAATAGCCACTCCCAGAGCTGGGGCTATAACCATCTGGATCACAGAGGTGAAGAGGTTGAAACTTGGCAAGATGATCACTCCCTAATCCTAGTCAATAATGCCACAGATACTCCTACCTTCTACTCCAGAGGATGGCACACAACTTCAACACCAGATCTTGCCTTCTCCACACCAGATATAGCTGGATCTATTAGTAGAGAAGTAGGAGACCAACTAGGGGGAAGCGACCATCGCCCAATCTTTCTTACTGTCCAGAGTGCAACTCTCAGTACAGGCCCAGCCATTACAAGATGGAACTACAAAAAAGCCAACTGGGTTTTATTCAGGCATCAGGTGAACACGCTGCTGTCTACCCTCAAGGTACAGAACAGAGACATTAATGAAGTGGTAAAAGACTTCAACAGATGCATACTACAAGCTGCAAAAGAAACCATTCCCAAAGGATGCCGGCGTAACTACATACCATACTGGTCCAGCACACTCCAAGAACGTCAGGAAGCTATGGACAGGGCTAGAAAGGACGCAGAGTCTCAGCCTTCACTTGAAACTCACAACAAATGGAAAAAGGCTGTAGCAGAGTTTCAGAGAACAAAGCTAGAAGAAAAACGGAAAAGCTGGAGAACTAAAACGGCATCGCTGAACCTTGAGAAAGACGGCAGGAAACTTTGGAGATTAGTCAAGTCTCTAAATGAAGAGCGTTCCTCACCTAGGCAGACTATCACATTGGATGAAGGTGGCAAACTTTTCAGAGGAAAACAAGCTGCAGACTTGTTTGCTAGAAGATACAGTTCAGAAAGCAACTTACCCATTAACATAGATCATCAGAGAGAGATAAGAAAAGAAATACTGGCAACCATGGGACAGACAGATACTCCTGCCCCAATGAGGGAACCCATCACACTAGGAGAACTACAGAAGGCTATTTCCAAGCTTAAGTTTCAAAAGTCACCCGGCCCAGACAAAATCAGCAACGAAATGCTAGTAAATCTGAGCTCAGCAGCAAAGACAAAACTGCTTGAGATATTCAACCACAGCTGGTTGAAAGGAACGGTACCCCAAGTATGGAGAGAAGCCATCACAATACCCATACTAAAGAAAGGGAAATGTAAGACCGAGGCTGCAAGTTACCGGCCAATCAGTCTCACAAGCTGTGTTGGGAAGACTATGGAGCGAATAGTCAACCACAGATTGAAATGGTATTTAGAGTCTGAGCAGATCCTGGTGCCGGAACAAGCTGGATTTAGAGAATGCTACAGTATAGAAGACCAAGTTACTTACTTGTCTCAAGCAATAGAAGATGCCTTCCAGGAGAAGAAAAAGGTCCTAACGATCTGGGTCGACTTCAAGCAGGCCTTTGACAAGGTGTGGAAAGATGGCCTCATTGCAAAACTTAGGAGAAGTGGAATCCAAGGCAACATGATGAAATGGATCCAGTCATACTTGCATAACAGGAGAACTAGAGTCACTCTTGACGGTCTGCAGAGCAGAAAAGTGTTGCTCCATCAGGGGGTACCTCAAGGAGGAGTAATTTCCCCAACACTCTTCCTTGTTTACATCAATGACCTGGTGAAAGATCTCCCTGCAGGAGTTAAAGCTGCCTTATATGCAGATGACCTAGTACTCTGGTGCGCTGATGAAAATGTCACCACAGCAAATTATAGAATGCAGCGGGCAGCAGACATGCTAGTGTCATGGGCAGAGAAATGGCTTATCACAATAAACACAGACAAAACCTCCACAACACTGTTCTCCCTCGCCCCCAAGGACAAATCAGCTAACATACACCTAGGGACAACCGTGATCAAGGAAGAAAGCTACCCCACCTATCTTGGGGTGACATTTGACCAAAGGCTTACATGGAATAAGCATATTGAAAATGCAGAAGGAAAGGCCCGAAGACGACTAGGCATACTCAGAAAATTAGCAGGTACCAACTGGGGAGCAAATGAACGAAATCTAAAGAAGATTTATAATGGAGTAATAAGACCACACTTAGAGTTTAGCTCAGCAGCATGGTCATCAGCTGCTAACTCACATCTGCAGTCTTTGGACAAGGTGCAAAATCAAGCTCTCAGGCTCATTACAGGAGCCATGAAAACTACACCAATAACAGAGATGCAGAAGGTTGCTGGATTACAGACATTGTCCCATAGAAGAGACACAAAAACCATGATCCAGATGGAAAAGTACAACAGTATGCCCAATGCACCCAATGAAGGCAAGACTAGATGATCTGGCATTGGGACGTCTAAAGCGTAGCAGCTTTGTGCATCGGGGGAAAAGACTTATAAGACAGCATCAAGAAGACCTATCCATGAAGACAACACCACTGAAGCCCACCCTATACCCTGTACCATGGGAGCAGGCCAGCAGTGCCCTCCAAATTAATACATCAGTCAGTGGTCTCACAAGTGGATGTGAGTATAATGATCTGCAAAAACGAACTGCTACATTGAGTATGATCCAAGAAAGCTATCCCGAACAATCATGGATACATGCCTATACAGATGGATCAGCAACAAATGCTGTTAGGAATGGAGGTGCCGGTATCTTTATCTCATATCCTGACAACCACTATGAGACTAGGCACATTCCCACTGGTAAATTCTGTTCCAACTATACAGCTGAGGTTCAAGCTCTAGAGCAAGCTGCAAATATGATTTATAACACCAACTCTGACTGCCACCAGGTAGTCATCCTCACAGATGCACTGTCTGTCCTGCAAGCTCTCAAGGGTGGTAAACTCCCGCATCTGAGAAATGAACTAAACAAGGTAGCTGCCAAAAAGAGAACCATACTTCAGTGGGTACCATCTCATTGTGGTGTACCCGGAAATGAACAGGCAGATAAACTTGCAAAAAAGGGAGGAGAATGTGAACAAGAAGATAATGAAGTCACATACTTTGAGAAAAAGAGAGCTATCCAGACTATCAGAAGAGAACAGAATCAACCCAACGACGACTACCACACACTTGACCGGCAGGGACAGATCACAAATTTTCGCCTCAGGACAGGGCATAACAAACTGAATAGACACATGTACAAGCTACGATTGTCTGCTTCACCACTGTGCACGTGTGGATTAAACGAACAAACTGCTGAGCATGTTCTACAGGATTGTCCTCTGTACGACCAGTTAAGAAAGATATACTGGCCCAATGACTCAACACTAAACTCAAAGCTATATGGAGTTAAAGAGGAACTTCAAACAACAGTCGAATTCATCATGAGAACTGAGTTTACTGACTTTTGTTGCCCATGTACAACATGTTTATTTGAATTGATTGCTTTGAATCGGATTTTAAGAATATAAACTAAGACCACATTAATATCAGTTGGAAATAACTCTGTGGTTTGATGTTTATGATACAAAATTGGTTGCAAAATTAGCACAAAAAATACATTACGTTTTTAAAAATTAATGTACATTTACAAAATGATATATATTTTGTGTTTGACTTTTCATGTCTATATTCTTGCTGTCTGTCCGTATAAGTATTGTTTCGAAAGAGATATAACCAAATCCCATACAGAATTGGCGTAGCTAGAGTACTTATCAGGACTGGTATTCACTAGCAGATAAAGCTCTCAGCCATTTTCAGAGCATGGTTTTTAATGCTGGACTCAAGAGTTCGCCCATTCCTTTTTCCCTCTTTCCTTATTCACCGGGCATCTTTAGTCAGTGTGGTGAAAAGTAGGAAATGTATTATAATATTTTATATCACGTACGACGTACCCACCTCCCTCCTTCTGACGGACATACCAAGACCTCATGGTAATGTTGTCGTAAATGAAGATTCTGATCACAGTGGCAAAACATCAGAGGAGGGGGCGTCTTCACTGAAGCAGGTACCATACAATGAGCTTATTTTGTTCCAGGTTCAATCAGTGTGTACCACGTGACACTAAAACAGGGTGGAACGTGAACTGCCACCGCTACCTGGCCCCAGCATTATGACGTCGAGGACCAGGAGTAGTGACCAGTTCAACCAGTGTGTAACAAGTGAAACAGTGGACCATAACGGCTACCTGGCCTCAGCATTGTGACGTCGAGGACCAGGAGCCTTATCCACATGCAAACAATTAAGTCCACTTAAGTGAGAACATACCACCAAATTTAGAAATTTGTGTGGGATGCACGAACTATTTACAAACACTAACTTAGCTTCCCCAGAATGTACTACAAAGTAAATGGAATAGTTTTAAAACAGGTCAATAGATTCAAATACCTGAGCACATTAATAACTGTCGATGAAAAATGCATCTCAGAAGTGAAAAGCAGAATAGCTCCGGCAAAAACAGCATTTATAGATTGAAGAGTATTGTGTGCAACTATTCTTTTTCAATGGAAGTAAGAAAGAGAGTTCTTCAGTGTTATATAGAACCAATCCTGACATATGGGAGAGAGTCATGGACAATCAATAAACAAGTAGGGAAGGCAGTGGAGGCCACAGAGAAATGGTTTTTACAGAATAATGTTAAAAATACCATGAACAGCCAAAAAGAGTAATGAGGATGTCATGAAAGAGGCCACTGCACAAAAGGAAACTTTTTTCACAAGTTAGAAAGAAACAATCTACTTTTTGTGGGCATGTTATGAGAAGAGGAAAGCTGGAATATATCGTAACAACAGGTAAGATTGAAGAGAAAAGAGATAGGGTGTGACAAAGAGAGCAAATGCTGGACAGTTTGACATCGTGGCATGAAAAGAAATCAGCATTAGAATAAATAAATTGTACTGGAGACAGGAAGTTATGGAGAGATATGATCTCCTACGCCATTAGACATGGTACTTGAAGAAGAAGAACTTTTTTTCTTCTGAATTCCACTGTTCAATGTTTGCTGTAAATTAGACCAGATACCATTTATCTCTTAATTATATTTAATTAATCATTAAAATACCCTGTTTTTTCTTGTATACCTGAAGTTATTTAATTTATTTTCAATGTTCAGTATTTTAAAAGTAATCTTAAAGTGGTGGGGATTAGTTTCGAGGTATACTCACGTTCCCTAGATGCATAAGACAGGTCCAGCAAGAAGGTGAGTTCTCTTCTTCTGTACTTCTGAACTGTGAGGTTGACTATCTTGTGCCACGAGGTCCCCTGGGACCAACTAAAATATCTCAACGAACTCAACACCTATCGCGCCACACTGATCGACTGACTATGTTCATGGGCACTTCTTAGTGTTTGAAGTGCTGATAGTGAGTCCATTAAGACTGTTAGTTTTTTGGTTGGCTTGCCAGTAATCATTTCTAATGCTTTTTCTATTTCCACCATTTCTGTTGTGAAGATAGATGTTTTTTTTTCGGTTATACAAACATTGTCCTTTAGCTTTCATTCTGGAATATGTATTCCTGTACTAGATTCTTCATTTTCTATTTTTGATCCAGTAGTGTATGCTTTTAGGCTACCCTTATTTATTAGTTCTATATTCTCTTTGATATCGTTTCTTTGCTACTTTTTTAAAAATTTATTATTTCTGCAAGATGAGAGTAGATGCTTGAGTTCCTATGGCAGTATCACTGGTGTCTATTTTCGACTACAAATTATTGCATTAATTACAGTATTCTGGTCTTCTGTTTCCCCCATTCACCATTCTACAGGGCACTTGTTGGGGTCTAGTAGTGCATTGCAAGCCGTTGGGAGATTCTTCATAAACGCTGCATAAGTCGGATGGTTTGTCTGTTAGCTCCTTACTTTTTCACAAATGGGTTCCTCTTTTGTAAAATTTTCAGTTTGAGCTCGTTTTTTTTTTTTTTTTTTTTTTTTTTTTTTTTTTTTTTTTTATTTACTGATATTTTCAGTTCGTCTTGTACTTTTGTTTAAGAAATAGTAAACTTTAACTGACATTAAAATTTGTACTAAATCAAAAATAATATCTTCATCAAACTTATTCGATGTGAACATCAACATTTGTATTGAAATAAATACTACATGTTGCTCATAAGTCTCTCTGATGTGACTGTGGTAAATGTGTATTGTATGTGGGCGCAGTGTTATGCTGAAACCAGGTATGCTCCAGTCTACCCAGCTGTGCTGTAAATGGGTAACTCACTCTAGTCCTGAGTTAGGGAAGGCAAAGACAGCTGTAACAAGTGGTGTTCGATGGTGGCATACTCTGATCATCACTGGACGGAAACCCGCAGGACGTCAATGATGCAGGAACTGGTTTCCTTCTGAGGCTCCAGGAGGAGCAGGCTCTTAACTTGGTCAATTCAACCGACGCAGGATGGTATAAATATGAAGTGAGAGTGTAGAGTGTTGTTAACGCGAATGATGGAATGTTCGTATCTTGACCAATATAACGTACTCATACACTCATGGCTACAAGTCACCAATGCAGACTGCTGGAATCTTTTCATACAGTTTATTCAGACGCACATACTGGGACAGAACGAATAGATCACAAGTACATGTTGACACATCAATCTTCAGGCATGAATAGTAGATCCCATGTCATGGAACATTCAAATATAATGGGTGGTACAAAGCAGCATTCAATGTTCTAATACATTAGGACCGCATCCCCTATCTGACTAAACGCGTCAGCAAAGGCGGATCGGTAAACCAATGAAGAGTTCGATGGACGAACCTTCTTTCCCTTGCTAAGTTCTTAGGTTGCTTACATTCAATGTTTATATCATACTGTGAAACCACGATAAGGGGTTTTCATATAAATGAGATCTCCATGTCACTGTCCGAATAGTAAGATACACGACCCGTTCTCTGGACAGTGATCCAAAATACGATGACAGGAATGTAACATGGCCGCCTTCCTGAGTTGTCGCTCACTCACTCGTAGGAAGGTAGATACAAGCCAAAGTTAATTGAGAATGTGCATATAAATAATTTCATAAAGTTTTCCATACAGCTCTACAGTAATCAAGTTAATTCACGTAGACATAACTGCTGTAGGAAAGCCTGTCATCTTCGTCGATACAAAACACGACCCTAGCGATACGAAGCACAATGTTCCATCTAGGTCTAATCGACTCGAGATCATCAAAAATAGGGTCTGGCATAACTGGAGTCCGAATCACATATCTGAGGAGGATCTCTGACAAATAGACTCTTGCAGAGACATAAACTTCTCCTCGAAAAACATCTATGAATCACTGTTAAACCTTAAACAGTTGCCAGCCCTGGAAAAAGCACTCAGCCATCTTGGCGATATTATCGGAACTCATCACGACTAGTCAAGACAACCAATACCTCCGCTAATGCGGCATAAAGAACATAGTCCTGCCTACCCATACCAAATATACAATATAGGACTGAATCTACTTGCACTAATAATATGTAATACATATGAATTCAGACCATAAACATTCTAAGAACGATCAATCTATTTTCTGGCTATGACAAATGATGAATGCCGAAATATAAATATTCTTACGCCCGATCAATATCAAGGGAGATTATCCATGTAATCAAACGTATAAATCAAACATGGATTATCTGTCATCTTCACAGAAGAAAGCATTTTCGTACCCAATTAAATACAACAATATATTTTCCATATAAAATCGACATATCGTACATTTGTAAACTGTGCGTCAAAAAATATGTACGCAACAGATTACCACACCCCCCGGGAAAAAAATGGTACTTTTTTTTTTTAAATACATCCAGGAGCAACATACAATAGGCTCGCAACGCACCAATAACAATGCACAGATGATAAGCATTCCATACAAATGTAACGCCTAATGTAAGGCTAAGTCGTCATATAGCACGACCAATGAGAATCTATCATGATTCAGAGAAAATTTTTTTTCTGAGTATAAATATCTCCCGAGAGGTGTCACCAACGCATAACACAATACTGGCAATGCCACAATTTATACAATAGTTCATCTTAGGTATCTTAACATTATGATCACCAAATAAGAAAAACATCAAACCTGCGGTGAATATACATCAATGCGCCGCTAAGTAGTGATACAGACAATGTATGATATATTACATATAAGTACGTACTTTAACATCGAAAAGCTGTAGCAAAGTCAGACATGTTAGAAATCTCAAGTTCTGACAGTTAAGTGGAATCATGTGGGCATCTCGATAAGATATCCGCCATCACATTTTCTGAACCACGGATAGCTCGCACCGAAAAATGAAAAGGCTGAAGAGCAATCGCGTATCGCGTTGATCTCGCGCTCTTCAGATTTTTAGTCTGAATAGCTGTAAGAGCTTTCTGGTCAGTCTCCACAATAAAATGCGCGCCAAGAAGAAATCTTTGAAGTTTAAGGATTGACCAAACCATAGCCAATAATTCACGGTCTAGGACCGAGTAATTTCTCTCTGCGGCATTAAGTTTTCGAGAAATATACATCACTGGATGCAGAGTTCCAGAGTACTCTTGCATTAGTGCCGCTCCAATCCCAGTGGATGAAGCGTCACTACGAAGAATAAATGTCTTATCTTTAGTAGGTAACACCAAGATAGGTGGAGTAGAAAACATCGTTTTAACCTTATCCAAAGAGGATTGACATTCTTGAGTCCAATGGACTATATTAGGAGACCCTTTCTTTAACAAAGAAGAAAGAGGTGACATAATTGAGGACAGATTCGGAATGAATCGTCCATAAAATTGTATGAGACCCAAGAGACTTCGCACTTGCTTTTTAGTCTTAGGCATAGAAATGTTAAGTATCTTACTTGTATTATGGTCTTCTGTTTTCAGAAACCCATGACCAACACGGTGACCTAAGAAAGATATTTCGCTAAAACCAATACAAGCTTTAGATGGTTTAGCTGTTAGGTTATGCTCGCGTAAGATAGACAATAGTTCGTTTAAACTATTATGGTGATCTTCCCAAGTATCACTGAAAAGACAGATGTCATCAAGATATGCAATGACATCTGAGCGATGAGATAGGATTCGACGCATCATGCGTACAAATGTCGCTGGGGCATTCATAAGGCCGAAAGGCATGAAATTCCATTGGAATAGACCCCTAGGCGTCGAAAAAGCAGTAAACGGTTTGGCGTATTCGGATAGTGGAACTTGCCTATATCCCTTAGACAAATCGAGTTTAGTAAAGAAATGAGAATTCGATAGTCTAGTAAGTAGCTCTTCAAGTAAAGGCATAGGTTCAGCATCAAATTTCGTCACTTGGTTCAATTTGCGATAATCAACGCAAAGACGTATGTTGTTGTCTTTTTTTCGCACGATAACCATCGGTGAAGAATATGCTGATGTGGATGGTTCAATTATTTCCAACTCTATCATTTCATCCAACTCTTTTTCTACCTGTGCTTGAAAATGTATCGGGATAGGATACGGTCTGACTCTTATAGGATTATGGTCAGTAAGAATAATGTCGTGTTCAATGACATTAGTTCGACCAGGAATGTCAGTAAGGACATCCTGAAATTGTTGTAACATAGCAGAAACTTGTTTCTGTTCTCCTGGAGATAATTCGGGAGAAATTGCAACATCTTTCCATGACTCATTAGAATGGAGCGGAATCATTGGAAAAGGGAGATTCACATCTGAGAAACTCGTTTCCTCATCCTGTATTACTGACAGTGATGAGTAATGTCCATGTGGGACTGGTGAATCGTCCGTTGCCTGGAAAACAGGTTGCAAATAATCCGGACGTTCGTGGAATTCCGTGAGCATGTTGATGTGGAAGGTCTTATGCTTCCCATCAGTATCGACAATATAGTCGACATCGGAAACTTTTGATATAACATCGTACGGACCTTTCCAAGAAATAAGGAGTCTGATTTCTCTACAAGGTAGCAAGACCAAAACTTTGTCACCTGGACAGAGTTGTCGCAAGCGTCTGGTCTTATTGGCAAATTGCCTTGCCTTCTGTTTCGCAAATTCAGAAGAAGCAGTTGCCAATTTGCATGCTTCAATAATCTTGTGTCTAAGTGCAATGACATATTCATAAGAGGATTTTGTGTCATCGACAATATTATCAGCAGTTATGAGATCATGAAGTAGAGACATAGGACCTCGCGGTTTCGCGCCAAAGACAAGTTCAAAGGGAGAAAATCCTGTATGTTCATTGGCGACCTCTCTGTATGCAAAGAGAGCCGTGGGTAAAACCCTGTCCCAATCCTGAGGATGATCCTCAGTTATCTTACCTAATAGGTTTTTCAGAGTTCTATTAAGACGCTCTACCATGCCATTGGACATAGGATGATAAATACTACTCAGAGATCTTTCTATCTTAAGAGTTGACATCACTTGGGACATGGTATCCGATACAAGTTGGGTACCATGGTCTGACAATATTTCTCCTGGAAATCCCAGACGAGAGAATATAAGCCAAAGAGCATCTGCAATATCAGCAGTAGTTATGCTCTTCAGAGGGGATAGCCTCTGGCACTCAACGTGTGCACATATCAACACACGTTAAGATATATTGGTGTCCTCTAGCAGACTTTGTCTTAAATGGACCAATGATGTCTATCGCCATTTTTTGAAATGGTCGAATTGGAATATCTGCAGCCTGAATAGGTGCAGCATGGCGTGGACCTTTGGATTTAACTTCCTGACATACCCTACAGGATCGACAATAGATCTGTATGTCTTTGTTCACAAACGGCCAAAAGAAAGACGCAAGAACTCTAGATTTAGTACGGGAAAAACCCATATGCCCAGCACACTGATAATCATGAGCGTGCTGTAAAATTTTAACTCTCATATTTTTGGGCACAAGAATTTGAGAATGAATGGACTTAGCGGAGTCTTGTACCATACGTACAAGTACCCCATTATTCATCGTAATCCAAGATTTACGATTCGTGTCCTTATTCGGATCACCTTCTTTTGCTAGAGTAAAGAATTTCTTTAGAGTAGGATCATCTTCCTGCTGTTTTATAAAAGAATCATGCGAAATCTCCAAGGGATCACCTTGGTTCTGGTCATCATTATCTCCAGAAGGCGAAGATTGCGGCATGTTTAGAGCTTGAGCTCTAGTGACTACAGCATTTGCAGTATGCATATTATCACTTTCCCACTCTGCAATTTATTGCGGAGTGCATTCTTTCGCACCATGAATGCGACCGACAATAAGATCAGCGATCGGATTCGGCAGAAGACATGCGTGCACATCTCCTGTAAAGAAGGGAGTAGAAATGTTGATAATGGCAGTGGAGTACTTCTCCAATGTGCCACCAAATGTTATGCATTTGATTATTTTGCCAGTGGCTCGAGAAGGATCTATAAGTGACTGCCTCACCCCAATGGTGGTGCACCCGGAATCGGAGAGAATTGAGACCGGAGTACCATTTACTAAACCATTATTTAATTTAAGAGCCCCTCTTCCATCATGCGCGACTGACGCAGGGAGAGCGGGAAGAGGATGGCCACAGCTTAAAGTCGAAACTGTGGTTGGCTCGAATAATGTTTTGCATTGGGTACACTGAAATGCTCTGTCAAAATCGAAAGCAGAACATCCTACATTATTAGAGTCTTTCTTATCATTGGTTTGCTTACCGGCTTCATGAAACTCTTGTTGTGCAGAGTTAGCCTGGTAATGAGATTTACCATGTCTTTTGTGTTGTGATCTACCTCGATTATTGTTGCCTCTGTAATTATTATTCCCTCTGTTATAACCCCTGTTTGGGTTTGAGTCATAATGTTCATCATTATAATCATCATGCTCATTATAGTGAGAATCCCTGTAGGATTGATCCCGTTGTGTCCATGAAGGAACGCCCTGGTAATTTCTATTATTACTTCCTCTACGAAAATTTCCATAGTTATGGCCACCCCTGTATCGAGGACTGTCAGCCCGTCTCCAGAATTTAGAAGAAGAACCCTGATTTGGTTGGTTACCTTGGTTTTGATGATTACGCCAATTAACCTTTTTGTCATATTTATTTTGAGCTCCCTGAAAGTTGTGTGGGTATTTGGGATTGTATTGTGTTGCAGAAGCAACCGGCATACCCTCATTAATCTTAGTGTTGCTAAGAGTTACGTCTGGGTGTGCCGTAACGTATTGGTCACAATATTCTTGCATTTGTTTTAGTGTTTGTGGCTTACGCTCGTGTAGAAATTCAAGGAAATGTTTATTAATAGAAGACATGACCTTGTCTCTGAGCAACAAATCCATAAGAGCATCATATGTTTTCTCTATTTTGGATAATTCAATCCATCGTTGAAATGTAAGACGTATTTTCCCAATGAATTCTGAGAATTCAACCCCCGTCTCAGGTACCATTCTTTTAAACAACATGCGATAACCTTCCTCTGGTAACTGAAACTTCTTAATCAAGGCTACCCTAATAACATCATAATCATCTTTGTTAGCCTCTTCAACCAAACACAGACTATTGAGAGAATCGCCTGCTAGATTCTCAGATAATTGGTTAACATATTGCGATTTATCAACATTATGAGCCCGACAAACACGTTCAAACCTCTGGAGCCAGAATGTTATATCATCATTGGCAGGATTGAATGTTGGTACCTTAACTTTGTAAGTAAAGGGTTTACTATTACCACCAGGTGCTTGATTACTCATATTTGTTAATTTTAATTTCTCTAACTCAAATTCATGTTCTCTTATTGCTTTTCTCTCTTCCGCTTCCCTGTCTAATCTTTTCTGTTCAATAGCAGCAGCAGCTTCTCTGTCTAGTCTTTTTTGCTCTGCCTCAAATCTCCTTTCTTCCACTTGCATCTGCAATTTCTTTTGTTCAGCAGTAGCTTCTAATTTTTTTTCTTCTATTTGAAGTTTTCTCTCCTCAGCAGCAGCTTTTCTCTCCTCAGCAGCAGCTTCTAATTTTTTTTCTTCTATTTGAAGTTTTCTTTCTTCAACAGCAGCTTCTATTTTCTTTTGTTCAACTTCTGCTTTCCATTTATTCTCATCTTTTTGTTTTTTCTCTTCTGATTTCAATGCAATAGCAAATTGAGCAGTTGCCCATTCTTCTAACTCTTTGCCAGTCTTATCAAGGAATTTCCCTTGTGTGATAAAGTAATCTAATGTAGACATTTTGTCTAATGAGATCAATACCAGATAAAGTAAATAAAATACCTTATTTCACTTTCATGGGAGACAAGTCTGTACTATAGACTTGTATACTCACATCATTTTCTTAGTCTTAGTCAAAGACCTTTAATGCTAATTTTGGTTATAATATAACAAATGATAACTTGAGTACCTGTGGAAAATAATATCTTCTATATCCCAAACACTTTGGGAGACAAGCCTTACAAAGGTCTTGTATACTTTTTTAGTGTAATCAACTATACCTCATATATCATATGTCAACTGAAGACATTCACAAAGGACAAACAAAAAAAAAACATATGAGAACATTTGCAGAAATCAAATTAAATTAAATAGGACAAATCAAAGAAAATGATCACAGAATCTGTGATGATAACTGCAATAAGATAACAAGACAAATAACGCAACAGTGTATAAATATAAATTGTGTATAGAAATCAAAAATAGAAAAGGGTAAAAAAAAAAAAAAGGTAAAGGAACCCGTTACACGCCCATTGAGGCATATTGGGAATATGGTGTTAGGCCCATATTATCTTGACCGTCGGCACACGAGGGGTGATGTGGTCGGCATCACGCCGGCCGCCTTAACCTTCCCAGAGTAGCTCTGGTACCCATTTGGGGCTGGGTCGACCCAGGAGCCGTTTGTGGCCTAAAAATTGTCCGCCTCATCTGGGGATCGAACCAAAGACAACTGCGCTAGGAAGCCAGTGCACTAACCACTATGCTACCGCGGCTCCTAGAAAAGGGTAGACCAACAAATTACAAACAAATCAAAACAAACTAAACAACAGAGGAATATTACAAAAACAACAATGAGTACGGTCTTCACAGCTAACACTAATAGCAACAGCTGTCGCAGCAAATTTTCAATCAAGAAAATTGCACCTATAGAAACGCACACATCAGACCCTCTATTACGTGGGATACTCTGTTGTGTGACACCGCCCAACCGAAACAACAACCCGCAGAGTACAAACAAATATCACATATAAACATGTGTCGTGGGAAATTCTAATCCACATATATAAATTATCAGGTAAATGTAAAGCCTAACAAATAAATTCAATAAAAGAAAAGAGAAATGGTAAAAGTACAGTGCTGTCACAATGGAGTACAAAAATCCCCTTGTTTTCTCCTTCGTCTGCAAATTGTAACGTTTCATGTTGATAGTAAAAGCCTACTGCTTCAATACCCGCTTTCTACGATAAAACGTGTACTGCCTTTCTAAGAAAAACCTTGAGATACGCAAGTTGACCTAGATTTAAAATTCCATTCATGTCGTTTTATACACTACGTTACCCAAAAACGAAAGACAGATGGACTAAAGATAGAAAGAAAGGGAGAGGCTGGAAGCCGGAACGCATGCAACACTAAACACGCGTCTCACTATACAATTACTACCAACACGCGTGTAAGGCCACAAGCACTAGCTTTTTTTCAAATCGACAGTGATAAAAAACACTACCCCATACCAGAGTTAGGTTTTAAAATCCTGAAAAAACGCTTATTGGGAAATATGACATTATACTGGTTTACGTTTGAAACCTGACAGTACCCAGACACCACCATCTTATCGAAGTAAACAGGAGGTAGAAGAAAATACACATTTTGAAACGCAGCCACTTAGCCCCATTAAATTTACATATTTGGGAGTTCCTTAGGGCTTGCTGACAAAGAATATGTTAAATGTTACGCAAATAGCCTAGAAATTAACAAATTAATAGCCAAAAGGTAAACTAGTGAGGGTGTCAGACAACACCAAGTTAGATTTGCACAGTGGCATGTTTTGAACCCACCATGGTACGGGAAATGGTCAACATGTTACCTCCTATTTGATTGGATAGAAGTATATGTAAGGCTAAACACGATTCGTCGGCCTATAATTTCTGATTCTTTGTTGTTAGGGTTATGTGAGAAGGAGTACTTTTTATAATAAGGTGTGTGAACATTGCACGGTTGGTTTGACCCGCCAATATAGGCAATTAGAAGCGTTAGTTCAGCACCACATTTTAAATAATAAACTTTCTAAAGCAACAGTGCGTTGAGAGTCAGCTTATATTTTTCTAAATAAAAGCCTGAAGAGACAGCGGCAGGTCGGATTTTGAAGCCTTTAATTTGTGCCATTATTCATCACCAGTCCAACGTATCTGTGTTTTTATTTCCATGAATTGTGGTAAGGTTGATCTCTTTGATATCTTTTGATGAAAAATTGCATGTAAAATTGATAATGTATGTCTGTATATGTGTGTGGTTCAGTAGCAAACATGAGGCAAAGCCAGATATTGCTCCGCCCTGAATAAAACTTGTCGGAGAACAGTACATCTGCATGGGATCGCCAAATAACACAATAACACCTAGAAAATTGACTAGAAGGAAAGACTGCTGGAAGTGCAGAGGCGTATTAACCTTTAGGGAGAGTGATACTGGGTTAAAATATTTCAGATGAAGCTAAAGCCTACAGTTGGCCTAATGCTCTGAACTTAGTGTTTGTGATGTGTTGTGTTCCGTGAGGAAATATAGTATAAATTAGTTCTACAGTAGGAGGTACATCCTTCTTGTTTCAGGGACCGTGGTCCTAAAGTTATTGAGCAGCACCTGGTCTGAGCTTTACTGAATCTAGAGGCTGACAGCATACTCTTGGGTCCAGAGAGTAAGCAGTGAGGTGTCTCCAGAACCCAGGAAGCAATCGAGCAGGGGAGTCTTTTCCTGCTGTCATCACGAAAGTTAAGCTTATCGTATTGGGGGCATGAGGAGCTCAGCATTATGTGTCCCCCTCAAAAAAACTGACAATTACAATAAAACCGAGGGACAATCCATTGTTTTAAATTGATAGGAACTGTGAACTTTTCCCCATACTATTTCCAAGATAAACAAACACTTGAAGTCATGATGACAAATAACAACATAGCTTGAAAAAACAAAACCAGTATTACCTCATATTACAACTACACAACTGACACACATAGGATAATACTAATAAAATATGTCACTCCAAATTTCATATTTATAAAGTATGTACATATAATTTGTGATTACATTTGATTATTATTCCTGGGTCACTTTTTAGTTGAATCAGAATCTCTATTAGTGAAAGTAATTAATACATATATATTTGAAACTGTACTAGTGACTCATTTCAGTCAGTCTTATAGATTGTTAAATGTGTGTGAGTGTCACAGTGTTGTCCAGTATGGTGGAATAAATTAAATTGTTTATCTGTCTGTTGTTGTTGAGACTTACACTTCATCATTTACATAACCCTAGACATTTAACGTAGTCCACACAATATTCCAGAATAACTCTGACTGAGGTATACATGTGGCAGCAAGTAAGGTTATCTGTAAACACTCCACATATTAGATACAGATACCTTCACAGCTGATCTCAGTCAGTACACTAAGTCCCCTATAAAGACTTATCCCCTCCCACTTTACCACATATATTGGGGTCTCGCTCCAGGGATATTGAACTTTCTCCTATTATATATATTGGGAATAATAAGAATTAAAAGGTATCCTTGGGTGGAAATAAATAACGTTGAGCTCTCAGTGCCTGTGGTGTCCTTGGATAAGTAATTACAGGTTGAATTGTTTAGTTAGACATTTTAAATATTTACCTGTTAGAAAATGGCGGACCTGGCCAAATTTCGATCTGCTGCTGTGCAGACTGCAAAAGAGTTAGGATTGGTCGGGCAAGTTATGATTACTTATGTCACTACTGAATGTGACAAATTTATTGAACGCGAAGAAAGAAGATTAGAAAAAGAGGCCGAAAGAAAGTTAGAGGCTGAGGCTAAGAAAGTTGCAATTTGAAGGCTGAGACTAAGAGGCTGCAGATTGAGGCTGACAAAGAGGCTAGAGCATTGGATTGAGACTAAGAAGTTACAATTGGAGGCTGAGGCTAAGAAGTTTACAATTGGAGGCTGCAGAAAGGGAAGACAAGAAATCAGCTGCAGAAAGAGAAGACAAAAGATTAGCTGCAGAGAGGGAAGCAGAAGATAAAAGATTACAAAGGGAACATGAGTTACGACTAAGGGAGTTTGAGTTTCAAGGCCATGCTCCTGAAAATGGTGCCAGTCCCTTTGCCTCTGATGCTACTGCTAGTCAGGGAGCCTCAACCTCAGCTATGAATTTTCATTTAGATCATTTTGTTGAGAAAGACGATGATATTGAGAGCTACCTAAATAGGTATGAACTATTAGCTACCACGTATGGGTTAGAGAGAGAAAGGTGGAGCTTAAAGTTATCTCAGGGACTTCGTGGGGCAGCTTATGAAGTTTTTTGCAAAATGAGCAGAGGTGATCAGGAAAATTATGACATGCTAAAGCAGGCTCTTTTGTTAAGATATGAAAAGAATGCAGAATTTTATAGGAAAAAATTTAGGAATGCTAAACTACTGTCAGGTGAAACCTATCACCAGTTCTCTGCACGAATAGAAACATACTTGGAGAAATGGACTTCTCTGGGGAAAACCCAAGATCTTAAGGAAATGGTCCTTATAGAGCAATTAAGAGAGTCCATGGCTCCAGACCTGAGAAAGTTTCTCATGGAACAAGGTGCAGAGAGGCTGGGTGAGTTGCTAAATGTTGCTGAAAGGTATCAAGCAGCTCAAGCAGAGGTAACAGGTAATAAAAAGAAACAGGTGGATAACTTTAGGGCACCACAGAACTTTAATAAATTTGATCCTTAGGATCAAAATAAAGGTAAGCACCAATTTGATAGGCCACGGTATGACAATAAAAATAAATTCCCACAATTCGATGAAAGGAAATATGATGAAAGAAAATCTTTCAACCAAGGAAAAAGGTGGTGTAAGAATTGTCAGATGGACAATCATGACACTGACCGTTGCAGAAGGAAACCTGTGTATATGGCAACCCTTCAGGTCAGGTCGACCTCAAGACAGGAGGAGGATATTATGTTAGATACCACTCCAGAAGAGATGAGGAAGGCACAGGCTGGGGATAAAACACTCAAGCCTTGTTTCAGAAAATTGTCAACTTGTCATACAACTCCAGGCAAGGGAGATTTTTACATGAAAAACAAGTTGATGTATAGGAAGACTGGAGCTAGATCCAATGGTCACGGACAGCTGGTTCTTCCAAAAAGATATAGGGCAGACTTAATAAGGAGCCTACATGTGAAACCAGATGGGGACCATGAGAAGATAGGTACCATCATTCAAAAGGTGGCTCACAATTATTATTGGCCCAAAGCAAGATGGGACATTGAGAATTTTGTAGAAAGGTGTAGCATAGCACATGAGGGAACACCCACAAGTGGGAACATGGATCAGGACCTGGACACGCCACGGGGCAAAATTAGGCCTGATAATAAAAAGAAAAATAGATTTGATAAAGTGGACCAAATGGAATGGGAAGCCCCTTTTCACGGACAAGCTTCACTTAACTGTTGTACAATGGCCACTATGCGGAGAGTGCAAAAAGATGTCTTACCCCAGGATAAGCCGAAAATCCCTCAATCGGACTTAAACAAACTGGAGGAAGAAGATGTAGAGAGGAAATCTCTCATCAAGAATTTTAAGTGGGGAGAAAGCCCCAAGAAAAGAATTGGTAGCGGTCGTTTTGTGCATGATAATTCTGGGAAGAAAAATCATCACTATAAAGCTTCGAGTGGAAGAGACCATACCGGTGCATGGACAAATAGGTCCACACAATTAGAGGTCCATATGAAGCTTTGTTAAGAACGTGGACTGATGAAAAGGCAGAGGAAAACATTACATCTTCATACCAATATGTGAATGAGCTGACCACTCGTTTAAAAAACTGGCTGGAAACTTGCCAATGAAAATTTGAAACAAGCCAGGAAGAAACATGCTGCCTATTATAACAGGAAGGCGAAAGACAGAAATTTGGCTGTGGGAGAGAAGGTACTGCTTCTTTTGCCCGGGAGTCAGAATAAGTTACAAATTGGATGGCAGGGTCCATATACAGTTCTAGAGAAGGTGTCTAGAACAAATTATAAGATAGATAAGAAGGGGAAAGAAAAAATCTATCATGTGAATCTCCTGAAGAAATATTTGGAAAGAGAACATCAGGAAGAGACACACTTGTTGACCTTGTCCATCGCCATGGAGATGAAAAAGGAACCACTTTCATCATTTGAATATCCATTACACCCCTGTGAGACAGCAGCACAGGTGAAAATCAGTACACATTTAACGAAAACTCAGAAAGAGAGAGTGCAACAGGTTCTAAATAATCATGCAGAGGTGTTAACAGACCGACCAGGGCATACAAACCTATTGGGATATGATATGAAACTGATAGACCCCACACCTGTCTGTATGAAACCATATTCGATTCCGTTTGCTAAGGAGAAAGCTTTGAAGGAAGAGATAGACTATCTGTTGAAGGAAGGAATTATTTCGCACAGTGAGTCTTCGTATAGGTCCGGGGTTGTACTCTTAAGGAAGCCCTCTGGAGAACATAGACTCTGTATAGATTACAGGAGACTGAATGCTATTACAGAAGGACAGGTGGATCCATTGCCGGATACAAATCAGCTGTTTGCCAGGCTAAATAAAGCTAAATATTTCTCAAAAGTGGATCTGAGTAAAGGATACTATCAGATTCCAGTAAAGCCTGAGGTTAGACCATACCTAGCTTTTAGTACCTCAGAAGGACACTATGAGTTTAATAGATTGCCATTTGGATTGAAGAATGCGCCTAGTGTCTTCTCTAGAATGATGAGAAAATTATTGGATCCTCTGAATAACCCCTGTATAACAAATTTTATGGATGATATCCTTATAGCAACAGAAACATTTGAGGAACACATTGACTCTCTGAACATGCTGTTTGATCGACTTAGGGAAGCAAATTTAACAGCCCGACCAACCAAATGTTGCGTTGGATGTAAAGAATTGGAATTTTTGGGACACACAGTTTATCAGGGAAACATGACCCCTGACCCAAAGAATTTAGAGAAACTAAAGAAAGCCCCGAGACCACAAACCAAGAAAGACGTGAGATCCTTTGTCTCATTATGTGGTTTCTACCAGAAGTATATCAAAAACTTTAATTCCATATGTGCACCGTTAACTGAATTGACACGTAAAGGACATCCAGATCGCATTACATGGACACCACAATGTGAAATGACTTACCAAGAATTGAAGGAAAAGCTCACAAGTAAACCTATTTTGAAATTACCTGACTTAAGTCAAGAATTCATAGTAAGGACGGATGCCAGTAATATTGGGTTAGGTGCGACTCTGCTACAGAAATCAGATGCATTGGATGGGGAATTAAGCCCAGTGGCATATGCTAGCAGAAAGTTTGAATAAAGCTGAAACCAATTACTCAACTAGCGAAAAAGAATGTCTTGCAGTAATATGGGCGATAAAGAAATTCAATATTTATCTGTATGGGAAGGCATTTAAGTTGCAAACGGATCACAAACCTTTGTCGTTTCTCGCACAGGCTAGACATGAGAATTCTAGGTTACTCCGTTGGTCTTTATTGATGCAGCCATTTGAGTTTAGCATAGAGTATATAAGTGGAAAAACAAATCTGGGAGCGGATTTTTTAAGCCGCCATCCGTGTGATGAGAATCACCCTAAACTCCAGGAAAAATAATAAATTTCTCTATGTGTATATAGAATTATAGACTGACATATAACGTCTGTTTTAAGTGGGGAGGATTTGTCGTGAGAAATTCTAATCCACATATATAAATTATCAGGTAAATGTAAAGCCTAACAAATAAATTCAATAAAAGAAAAGAGAAATGGTAAAAGTACAGTGCTGTCACAATGGAGTACAAAAATCCCCTTGTTTTCTCCTTCGTCTGCAAATTGTAGCGTTTCACGTTGATAGTAAAAGCCTACTGCTTCAATACCCGCTTTCTACGATAAAACGTGTACTGCCTTTCTAAGAAAAACCTTGAGATACGCAAGTTGACCTAGATTTAAAATTCCATTCATGTCGTTTTATACACTACGTTACCCAAAAACGAAAGACAGATGGACTAAAGATAGAAAGAAAGGGAGAGGCTGGAAGCCGGAACGCATGCAACACTAAACACGCGTCTCACTATACAATTACTACCAACACGCGTGTAAGGCCACATGCACTAGCTTTTTTCAAATCGACAGTGATAAAAAACACTACCCATACCAGAGTTAGGTTTTAAAATCCTGAAAAACGCTTATTGGGAAATATGACATTATACTGGTTTACGTTTGAAAACCTGACAGTACCCAGACACCACCATCTTATCGAAGTAAACAGGAGGTAGAAGAAAATACACATTTTGAACGCAGCCACTTAGCCCCATTAAATTTACATATTTGGGTTCCTTAGGGCTTGCTGACAAAGAATATGTTAAATGTTACGCAAATAGCCTAGGAATTAACAAATTATAGCCAAAAGGAACTAGTGAGGGTGTCAGACAACACCAAGTTAGATTTGCACAGTGGCATGTTTTGAACCCACCATGGTACGGGAAATGGTCAACATGTTACCTCCTATTTGATTGGATAGAAGTATATGTAAGGCTAAACACGATTCGTCGGGCTATAATTACTAATTCTTTGTTGTTAGGGAAACGTGAGTAGGAGTACTTTTTTTAAAAAGATGTGTAAACATGGCACGATTGGTTAGACCCGCCAATATAGGCAATTAGAAGCGTTAGTTCAGCACCACATTTTAAAATAAACTTTCTAAAGCAACAGTGCGTTGAGAGTCAGCTTATATTTTTCTAAATAAAAGCCTGAGACAGCGGCAGGTCGGATTTTGAGCCATAATTTGTGCCATTATTCATCACCAGTCAACGTATCTGTGTTTTATTTCCATGAATTGTGGTAAGGTTGATCTCTTTGATATCTTTTGATGAAAATTGCATGTAAATTGATAATGTATGTCTGTATATGTGTGTGGTTCAGTAGCAAACATGAGGCAAAGCCAGATATTGCTCCGCCCTGAATAAAACTTGTCGGAGAACAGTACATCTGCATGGGATCGCCAAATAACACAATAACACCTAGATTATTGACTAGAAGGAAAGACTGCTGGAAGTGCAGAGGCGTATTAACCTTTAGGGAGAGTGATACTGGGTAAAATATTTCAGATGAAGCTACAGTTGGCCTAATGCTCTGAACTTAGTGTTTGTGATGTGTTGTGTTCCGTGAGGAAATATAGTATAAATTAGTTCTACAGTAGGAGGTACATCCTTCTTGTTTCAGGGACCGTGGTCCTAAAGTTATTGAGCAGCACCTGGTCTGAGCTTTACTGAATCTAGAGGCTGACAGCATACTCTTGGGTCCAGAGAGTAAGCAGTGAGGTGTCTCCAGAACCCAGGAAGCAATCGAGCAGGGGAGTCTTTTCCTGCTGTCATCACGAAAGTTAAGCTTATGTGGCCTGAGGAGCTCAGCATTATGTGTCCCCCTCAAAAACTGACATTACAATAAAACCGAGGGACAATCCATTGTTTAAATTGATAGGAACTGTGAACTTTTCCCCACACTATTTCCAAGATAAACAAACGCTCGAAGTCTTGATGACAAAGAACAACCTAGCTTGAAAACAAAACCAGTATTACCTCATAGTACGACTGCACAACTGACACACATAAGATAATACTAATAAAATATGTCAATACAAGGTTCATATTTATAAATTATGTACATATAATTGTGATTACATTTGATTCCTGGTTCACTGTGTAGTTGAATCAGGATATCCATTAGTGAAAGTAATTAATACATATATATTTGAAACTGTACTAGTGACTCATTTCAGTCAGTCTTATAGATTGTTAAATGTGTGTGAGTGTCACAGTGTTGTCCAGTATGGTGGAATAAATTAAATTGTTTATCTGTCTGTTGTTGTTGAGACTTACACTTCATCATTTACATAACCCTAGACATTTAACGTAGTCCACACAATATTCCAGAATAACTCTGACTGAGGTATACATGTGGCAGCAAGTAAGGTTATCTGTAAACACTCCACATATTAGATACAGATACCTTCACAGCTGATCTCAGTCAGTACACTAAGTCCCCTATAAAGACTTATCCCCTCCCACTTTACCACAACATGTAAACATAAATGTACATATAGCATAAACTTATAATATAATGTATGTGTTGTGGATAGGATGTGTTGCAAAGTATGCTCAGATTTCACTTTAATGGCACAGCTTTTAATCAAAATAAACTGGCACTTTTAATCAATCTTAAATTATTGAACTATCTTATTACAATGTTCAATTTTTTTTTTTTCTTGAGCATGAGAAGATCCACCGATGAAATAACAACACTGCAGTTCTTCTTTAGTAAGGTAAACAAACATTTCTTTGTAACCCTGACTGTACGCTGAAGAATGTCAACAAGTACTGACCCAGATACTGTATACGCTTGAACAGAACAGGTCAAGCTGACATCGAATGTATAGCTGTCCTACTGGTGTTGATGTGGTCTAACAAACGTTCTTGTAACTGTAAATGATTCTCAATAACAAGACTGCGAAGGCTGGACCCAGGAATCTGGTTCACCACTGTAGTAAATGTGTATTGTATGTGGGCGCAGTGTTATGCTGAAACCAGGTATGCTCCAGTCTACCCAGCTGTGCTGTAAATGGGTAACTCACTCTAGTCCTGAGTTAGGGAAGGCAAAGACAGCTGTAACAAGTGGTGTTCGATGGTGGCATACTCTGATCATCACTGGACGGAAACCCGCAGGACGTCAATGATGCAGGAACTGGTTTCCTTCTGAGGCTCCAGGAGGAGCAGGCTCTTAACTTGGTCAATTCAACCGACGCAGGATGGTATAAATTATGAAGTGAGAGTGTAGAGTGGTTGTTAACGCGAATGATGGAATGTTCGTATCTTGACCATATAAGTACTCAAAATACACTCATGGCTCTACAAGTACCAATGCAGACTGCTGGAATCTTTTCTTACAGTTTATTCAGGACGCACATACTGGGACAGAACGAATAGATCACAAGTAACATGTTGACACATCAATCTTCAGGCATGAATAGTAGATCCCATGTCATGGAACATTCAAATATAATGGGTGGTAAAAGCAGGCATTCAATGTTTCTAATACATTAGGACCGCATGCCCCTATCTGACTAAACGCGTCAGCAAAGGCGGATCGGTAAACCAATGAAGAGTTCGATGGACGAACCTTCTTTCCCCTTGCTAAGTTCTACTTAGGTTGCTTACATTCAATGTTTATATCATACTGTGAAACCACGATAAGGGGGTTTTCATATAAATGAGATCTCCATGTCACTGTCCGAATAGTTACAGATACACGACCGTTCTCTGGACAGTGATCCAAAATACGATGACAGGAATGTAAACATGGCCGCCTTCCTGAGTTGTCGCTCACTCACTCGTAGGGGAAGGTAGATACAAGCCAAAGTTTTTAATTGAGAATGTGCGCAATATAAAATAATTACTTTAAAGGTTTACCATACAGTCTCTACATGTAATCAAGTGTAATACCACGTAGAACATTAACTGCTTGTAGGAAAGCCGGTCCATCCATCGTCGATACAAAATAACCACGAGCCCTAGCGATACGAAAGCACAAATGTTCCATCTAGGTACTAATCGCCTCGAGAATCATCAAAAATAGGGTCTGGGCATCAACTGGAGTCCGAAATCACATATCTCGAGGAGGATCTCTGACAAATAGGGGGACCACTTGCAGGAGACATATAAACTTCCTCCTCGAAAAAACATATAAGAATCACTTTTAAACCTTAAACAGTTGCCCAGCCTGGAAAAAAGCACTCAGGCCATCTTGGCGATATTATCGGAACTTCATTCACGGAACTATTTCAAGACAACCATACCTCCGCTAATGCGGCATAAAGAACATAATCCTCCTAACCCATACCAAATAATACAATATAGGACGAATCAACATGCAACTAATAATATGGGTAATACATAAGAATTCAGGACCATAAACAATCCTAAGAACGATTCAATTCTATTTTCATGGTTATGACAAATGA